>JARJCM010000235.1:0-164434 GCA_029233265.1 Mycena alexandri
CTGGGCCTCCGGACCACCTTAATGAGGTCCCGGTTGAGCCCCCAGCAGGCCCTTTCTCCGCGGCGGAGGTTCAGAGCATTGAAGACGCACTCGGGCATCTGGCAGGAGTCGTGGATGACGCTGCAGTGGCATATTTGTGGATGGAGGCACTCATTCTTGCTAGACAGATGCACCCTGACTTATTTTAACTTCAATTGTTTTTCTCCTCTCTACAAATGCATTTCTCTTTCTCTCTCTAATTGATTGCCATGATGTACATTGAATATTGGGATTGGTTGATCGATACCAACCATGGTCGATCAATATCAACCATGGTCGAACCCATGGTTCCCGTTCTTCCCAGGGTGTAACTTTGAGGTTGGAACCCCTCAGCCTTAGTTGTTACACCAATAGCCAGTTGAAACCTAGAAGTTATGACTTTATGCCACGAAGTTACGACTTTATACCACGAAGTTATGACTTCGAACTACCGACTACCGCTTTTGGCAACTTCGACGTTGCAAGTGCCAAGTTCGAACCTTGAACTAGGCAAAAACTTCGGACTTCGGATTTCAAACTATGGTCAAACTACCGACTTCCGACTTCAAACTGGCCTAAATCTGGTGACTTCTGACTTGAAAAACCTGAATAAACGCGAAAAAATGGTCTCATAAGCAAAACCTGTTTTTTGGTGTAGTTGGTTGTAGTTGTTGTAGTTGGCTGTAGTTGGCTGTAGTTTAGGCTCAACTGTGTAGTTCTACATAGTTTGAGGGGACCCTACATATTCTATGTAGTTTGGGGGGGTTTCTCTGTAGTTCTATGTAGTTTGGGGGGGAATCTATGTAGTTTGTGTAGTTCAACAAGGTATTATAGGTTGTGTAGGGTTTTGGTTGGTTGTTGTGGGTTTTAGTGTTGTTTTTAGCAGTGTGCAGATGGATTTCTGATCAGCGACTGACTGTCAACTCTTCAACTCCCATTATGAAGTCTGGTTGTCCGGCAAATTGCAGAAAGTCTTGTTGTGAGTTGTTCTGGCCTTAAAAATCGTTGTGGGTGGGGAAAGTATTTTGGGTTTTCTACTTCAACCAAGCTGTTTGGCGAAAAATGATATAGAATAGCTTTTGTAGCTCTCTTCAAGCTCTACAACTTGGTTTTGGTCTAATTTTTAGCATCTACCACATATTCTCACACCCCTGGATTTTTTTTTTCAAAGTGTTTCAGAGTGGATAGAATTATCCACACCCCAGATAAAGCAGACAGTGTGAATGGGCAACGGGTGTGGGCGGAGAGAAGAGTAACCTGGCTTGGATATATAGGAGGGTACTATGTATCAGAATCATTCCATTGGCTTACATGCTCTCTTAGCTCAGTTGGTTAGTGCACGGAACTCTGTAAGGTAGGGGCCAGACATGCTCGACAACCCCACGTGCCGTGACAGTCACATGCCCTTTTTGGGAAACACGCCTTCGACCATTCTTTTCACCACTCCTCACCACTTTACGGAAATTCAGCTTCAAACAGAGTTGTGTGTATACACCCTAAGGGTGATCCTGATTTTTTACAAGAGTTTTGGGGTGAAATTGAATGACTAGTTACACCTATTGTACAAAATGCTACTTTCATCGAGGTTCCAGTGCGAACTTGATCTCGTTGATGTGAATTTGTCATCTTAAGCTTTTTTTACTGAGAGAAAATGCTCTGAAGCTGAATTCAATGTGTCTGACCAGTCTCAGCTCGAATCAAGGTTGGTTTGTTCTTGGTGCTCAACGTTGGGGACACACACCACTACGGAATCAATGTTGCACAGTCTTCCTGGACAGCAGGGAAGAACAGGGAATATTGCTGCACTCCTCTGGGATGTCTGAGGACATGGCAGTGTGCACAGGGGCAATGCAAATGCTGATTTATGGCACTTTATAGAATCATTGTAACTAGTCACTCAAATTTTCCCCAAAACTCTTGTAAAAAATCAAGATTAACCCTCAGGGTGTATTGTTGAAGCCGAATTTCCGTAAAGTGGTGAGGAGTGGTGAAAAGAATGGTTGAAGGTGTTGTTTCCCAAAAAGGGCATGTGACTGTCACGGCACGTGGGGTTGTCGAGCATGTCTGGCCCCTACCTTACATTGACGCCCTTCTCAGGATCCCAGTGCCAGCCAGAGATACCCATGATGATTTCGACAAAGCCCTGAAATTTTCGCAGCTAACTAGCGTCAGAATACCATAAAGTACCAAGTGCAAGTGACGTACCATCGTATATTTAGTTGCACACGATCTCGATGTTTTGGGTCCTCCTTCGGTACGTATGAGGTTCAGGGCAACTGCAGCAGATGTGTACACTGGTTTTTTGAAGTTCCCTCCGTCCCCCGCCTTCGAGATATTCTCGATGAGGTGCTCAATGAATGCCTTCTCGTCGGCCGTGGTCCAAGACACATCACCGCTGGTGGGGAGCGTGGGGTCAGGAGGGTCTTCATTGGGAGATACCGGGGGTATTGGTTGGGTGTCACGGCATCCGACAGTGCTCGAGACGTGAGGCACGAAAGATGAGTGCAGAAAAAAACGGGACGCGACGCGACAAGAGGTAACAGAGAGATCACAAATGATCGCAGTCTTGATGATCACATAATTACTCGAAAAGGAAATTGAATCTGAATATTGAATCTGAATATCGCAACCCGAACAGGCTCTTAGGATAATAAGGAATGTGTGGGATGGTGTATTGCTATGGTGTCAGATGGTGGGAGTTCGTTCCGATGTTTTGTCGGAGCTCCGGTCGTTCCGTTACTTCCGGCGGTCCGATGCGCTCCGGGAAGACGGAGCGCGATCAGAGCCGGAGGGACCGATCGGAGTAGTTTGTCGGAGGTCATAATGCATGGATATAACACGTTCCGTCTTTGAAATGCATTACCCCGTAATACTCCATGGCGGGGCTGGCCGCATAGGACGGAGAGACAACAAGAGGCTCGCCAGAAGTAACTTGGCGCCAGAGGCGCGTCACTTGCGTCTGACATGATTTCGGCGGGATCGTTCGTGGTCAGGGTGGCAGTCGCGGTTGGCGGGGAGTGGAGAGCCTCCCGGGAGAGAAACTGGTGTGGAGACAAGACCACGAGCAAAGTGTCGTGGTCGGTATGGGCTTTAGCGAACAGAGGTTGGATAAGAGACATCGGTGCGGAGTGAGGGCGGGGTTTATTCCGTGAGTCTCCCTTTTGTCGTTGGGGCTGCTTAAATATTATACCACCTTGACTCATCTCTTCTCCCGTCGCGCCTCGTTCCTTCGCCGCCGATCCTATGTTGCTTAACAGCAGAAACATTCCCTTAATGATAGTCCACCCTACGAGCGCGACGCGCCAGAAGCACAGATTCGCGCGCAATATCTATCTCCCGTCGGGTTCTAGTGCAATTGATCACCATGTGGTAAGTCTCATTTGTCTGCACTGTTCCTGCATTCTCTTTTTCACGGCGTCTGTCACTGCTTCCCTTTACTCTTCTTTCTGACTCGTCGCTCATGACTGCAAATGACTGATATTGACTCGTTTTCTCAGAACGGAAGTCTCCGAGTAGCCCTTTGTATGGTACTTGCCAAAAGCTTGTAGCGCGGCCGACGCGTTACTCGGTCTTTGAAAATCAAGTATGTGCCCTCCTCTCGCTCGTCGATGCTAACAAGATTTCCACATTGCCAAGGTCGTCCGAGGAGGAGGTCGAAAGGAGGTTTCCCGTGATACCCATAGATCCGTAATTGTGTGTGCGCCTCCGCAACTGAATTCTACATCCCTAATCCACCCTTGCAGTTGGCTGTTCCCTCCGTTCGTGTCGTGCATACCCGTGACCTGACTCATGTCCACAGTACGTTGAATCCTTAACGCTGCAGCCTCCGCGCTTACGACATCTAGCTGCGAACCCGTATCTACGATAGCACAAATGTTTTGCCCATTAGTTTCAATATCAATCTTGATTAACATGCCTTCAGTTCTAGGAATATTGTGAAATACAATGAGCTCATCTTAAGTTGTATGCGGTCAGAACCGCCAACACTTCTTAAGTTCCAATCGAACTTAAGTTCTCTTCCCCCAGCGGTCCACCCATATGGTAGGCTCCCTCACTCTACCCAGCACTTAAGTCCCAGCGCTAACTTAAGTCCCAACCGACAACTTGAGTTGGACACAACTTAAGTCCCGCACACAACTTAAGTCCCCCACACCACTTGAGTCGTGTGGTTCCATTGAAAACTCAAGTTACATCGCGACTGGAGCATCTCATTTATCATGTGGCTGTGCAACGATGAGCATCAACGGCGCACCCCTGACGCGGGTTCCGAGTATGCGGGGGACGTGCGGCAGACCTAACGCACGTCTGGCGGGAAGCGGCAGGCCACCGCCCTAGAAATTCTTGTACGCCCGATGTATACCCTAATCCGTGGTAAATAAACAAAATAAAAATAAAAAAGTTCGGGTACTCACCATGTCATCCATCCACTTGAAGACTACGTCCCGCCACCCGTCGATCTTGCTCACCAGCTCGTCGAAGCTGGTTGCCGAGACCCGATCGTGATGTGCGCCCGAGTTAGCGCTCTTGTAGATCACATCAGCGTTGTACGCCAGCCGGTGGTGCATCGCAGCCTGCATTCGAGCAAACGTCACCGCCCCATTCAGCCCCCCATTCCGCTCCGCCTCGCGATCCCCCAGTCCCATCCACACCACACTATCGCGCCGAAACCTCTTGATAACACGCCAGAGTTCCGCATGCTTGCGTTCGTAGTGCTCTAACCAGCGGTACATTTCCACCTCGGCGCGGAACCACTGCACTTGGTCACCTGAAACCTGTTAGTATACAGCCCATAAATCGACCCACAATGCCACTTACTTTCCCGCTTGTACTCTGCCAGTTTAGCGTCACTCAGGGATTGCCCCCGCGTCAAGTTTTCAAGCCATATCCACCCATCCGGCTGTTTCTTCTTCGTCTTCTTCTTCTTCCCCTTCCCTTTCCCCTGCTTCCCCATCCCCTGCTTAGACGGCGACATCTCCAAGTCACTGCCCTCGGCGTCAGACGACGACGACGACTCCACAACCACGTCGTCCGGAGCGATATCCCTGAGACGTTTGGGAGCACGCTGGGTCTGCTTGAAACCTAGAGAACTGTCAATATTGGCAGCATAGATTGGAGCACACTACTGCCGTACCTGAGCGCTTGAGTGTCTTGGTACCCCGCCAATAGCTGGGGCTCGTCATCTTGCTCGGTGTTGGATGGGGACAGCGTCGAGGTCACCGCTGCACTCGATATCGTTACGCCGCTCTGCAGATACCAGGCGGTCCCATCGAATAACTGTGAGTCCCCCTTCGCGCGATGTAAGTGGGTTTCCTTCCGCCGCGTGTCCCGAGCGGTCAGGGGTGGATAAGGCTCGACAGCGTCCTTCGCCATGTGCCCCAGATGGACGTTGTACATCTTGATCTCGAATTCTTTCATCATCACCGCCTTTTAAAGGTTTCGCGATGAACGTGTGGTCCCCGCAGTGCCCCGATAATCCAGCTCCCGAGCTTTCTTGACCGCTGATAACGCCAAAGAGGCGGCTCGGACAGCGAGGATGCCGTTGTTGGCCTGAGTACACCGTAGCTGTATTTCTCCCTCCCGCAACTCCGAGTCCTGGGCATTGGAATCAACACCAGTTGAGGGTCGCTGACCATGCTTCATGCGGTACGGACGGCAGTTGTATCGCCGTTAATTCGGGCTCGTCTACGTCGAGCGCGCTGAGCTTGAGACGTGGATAGATCTCCCGCTGACGCTCCCGGAAACTCTTAAGATCACGATTCAGGTCGTCACGAGTCTTGGTAATGGTATCCCAGGTGTCTGGTGAAGGACTCTCGCGGTAGCTTCTCAACAACTCCTTTACAAGGTTTCATGAATAAGGACCCGTTCGTGGTCAACATTCATGATAAACACTTACTCTAGACGCGCAATCGTGATTCCGTCATGAAGCCATTGTGCCACCGATGTTCTGGCCTCGTATCTCTCTTCGCGTCTGGCTTTCTCCCGCTCTTCGGCGACCATAGAAGCGACCATGTTGTTGATGGTCAGCACTAAACCTCTTCAGCTCTAAATACGCGCTGAGATCCAATCCAGACGTACCTTTCGTCAACTTATGCTGATAGACACTTTCAGGTGGCCCGCCGCCCGCTGGCTTTGTAGTTTTGCGCGGCATTCGCGACCAAGCACCGACTTCAGTGGCATGCTGCCTGCTGAGATCTTCCACGACAGCCATGTGCAGCTCGAATAGCCGAAGAGCATCAAGTCGCTCGGCAGCCAGAAGTGCCGCTGCTCAAAGGGTCAGCAATGTCACTGAAGCAAAGGCGACCAGGCTTACCTTGACGCAGTACTTTCAGCGTATTCCAAGCGTCCATCACAAAATTCATGATGTCGTGCCTGTTGCAGTATGGATTTGTTCCTTGCACACTATCGGCAGAATAGCTCAGTGGTTAACCTTCGGGTTAGAGCATCTCACATGTAACGAGAAGGTCCCAGGTTCGATTCCTGGTTCAGCCATTTTACCAACATGGTAGCAGCAACTCACAGTAGTGTCAGTCAAAGGGTGAAAAAGACCAAAAGAGGTTATGGGCCCCGGCCTTTAAAGTCTTCATCTGAGATTCTCATCCATCCTGCCCTTTCTGTGTGTGTGTGAGCTTTGTAAATAGGAACACCAACTGTTGGGACGAATCCTCTTTTGCGAGGTAGTCTTTAATCCACCAGGAAACAAACGGTAGTCAACCCGTTGATTCTGGGGTTAGGGCCCAAGTGCCTTACAACTGGGTGTTTAGTAGAATTAGCTTTGCATACCTACATCTCTCCCACGGACTCTTTTATTACCTACCTCTTCTTCACACACACAGTTGGGTGCATTATGTCCGACTCAGACAGTCACTCTACTATCCCTATACTCTCGAAAGAGACACTCTTTACAGAGTGGATGCTAAAGCCTACTTGCGACGCAAGGAGGTGTTTGGCTGCTGTCTCTCAGCATCCACGGATGCTGTGGCCAACGAGAAGTGTGCTGGCATCCTCTGGGCCATGCTGTCCAAAGATGTTAAGCCTCTTGTCAAGCAGTTTGAGGACGACCCCAAAGCTTTGTGGGACCACTTGGAGTCGCTCTTTGCTCCAAGAAAGGCTGGAGCTCGCTTCAATGCCTATAAGACGCTCACCTCCATCCATCTCCGGGAGGATGAGACGCTCTTGTCCCTCACTGGTCGCGTTTCATCTGCTATACGTTTGTTGAAGGAGTCGAGGCCTACGACCTTTACTCTGGAGAACGCTGATTAGGAACTGCAAGCAGTGGTTCTTCTCATGGCCCTTCCTGATGACCCGAACTACTCTGTCCTCAAAGCACCATTTGAGCAGTCCCCGGACGATCTCAAAGTAAAGGACATTGAGCAGGCCTATGCCAACCATCAGGCATTCAGGACTGCACATCAGGAGGGTGACACCAGTCAAGTTAGCCCTCTCTCTGGCCTGGCCATGGCCGCAACTACTCCTTCCTCGAATCCGCCCTCGTCTCCTGCTGCTGCTCTTGCTTCACCTCTGCTGCCTGCTGAAAATTGCGCGGCTTGTGGCAAGGCAGGCCACATGCTCCTCCAATGTTTCAAGTTCTTGGAGCTTATTGGAAAACCGCGTCCTGCGGGAGCAAAGTCCCATGTTGCACCTAATGCAAGTCTTCTCGCTCACTCTAATTCACCACTTGCTGATGAACGTTGGAATTCAGACTCAGGCACCACATCGCACATGACCCCTCGTCGTGAGCACTTGTTGAACGCCCGCCCACACAGGGTTCCAATCTCAGTCGCAAATGGAGTTATTGTCTACTCCGAGTTGGTGGGGGAAGTACTGCTTAGACCATGTATACACGGACAAAGTGGCCGCCATCTTCTCCTTACAAATGTCCTATATGTTCCCAGACTTTCCCACAATCTCATCTCCAGTACTTATTTATCTCGCGTGCATGGCTACTCCGTTCTCATGGAGGGATCTCTCATCTCTTTCAGTCAAGACGGTGCTTTGCTGTTTGAAGCGGATATTGATGAGAGGAACCAGGCATATGTAAGAGAGGTGGTTGATTCTCCTTCTTCTGGTTCAGCTCTTGCAGTCGGAACCTTGCCTCTTGATATCAGTCTCTTGCATCGTCGCTTGGGTCACCATTCCGATGTCAAGAAGATCTTGAGCAAGAAACTGGTGACTGGTGCGAAGGTTACTTCAAACCGGACTGCAGATCCGATCTGTGAGCCCTGTCTTGCAGGCAAGCTGAATGCGGCTCCGTTTCCTTCAACTGGACATCGTGCTGCAGCACCTCTTGATTTAATTCACTCTGATCTGAAGGAGTACAAGGTCTTTACCCGTGAGGGCTGGAGATACCGAGTTACCTTCATTGATGATCATACAAGCTTCAAAGTGGTCTCCTACATGAAGCGCAAGAGTGGTACATTCAATGCATTCAAAGTGTTCAAAGCTTATGCTGAGAATCACTTTGGGCGCAAAATCAAGGCGTTGCAGGACGACGAAGGCGGAGAGTACATGTCTAATGAGTTCAAGCTCTACTTGGCTTCAGAGGGCATTGTGCGTCGTCACTCGACGAGAAACCGTCCGCAACAGAACGGGACAGCAGAACGTGCCAATCGCACTATTGATGAGCACGCAACGGCTATGCTGCATGAAGCGAACTTGCTGCCATCCTTCAAGGCGCTTGCAGTTAACGCATACATTCATGTTGCGAACATGCATCCATCGTCTCACATACCCGAGGACACTACTCCTCATGAGCTTTGGTTCAAGCAGAAGCCGGATGTGTCCCACCTTCGGGTGTGGGGTTGCCTTGCATATGTGCATGTGCAAAAGGATAAGAGGGACACTTCCAGAAGTGTATCTTTGTGGGTTATCCCACTGAGTATAAAGGATGGTTGTTCTACAATCCTGTGACTAGGAAACTGGTTACATCTGAGCGCGCCGTCTTTGACGAGCGGTACTTCCCCGGGAGCAAGCCAGAGATGATGAAGCTATGTCCCAGGTCTCCAATGTCCGATTCCGTTGTTCTGCCTCCGTTCAAGCCACAAGTTGTGCGCGATGACGAGGGAGATGACGAGGACGATTCTGGTGTTCATCGAGCACCCCCTGCACCAACTCCAGAGCCAAACACTCCCATACCTTCCCCTCAGCCTTCTGAGCCTTCAACTCGTCCAAACTCGCCGGATTTGCCTCCATTACCCCCATCACCTCTTTTTCACCCTTTGACTGACACTACTGTGAGTTGCTGCTACCATGTTGGTAAAATGGCTGAACCAGGAATCGAACCTGGGACCTTCTCGTTACATGTGAGATGCTCTAACCCGAAGGTTAACCACTGAGCTATTCTGCCGATAGTGTGCAAGGAACAAATCCATACTGCAACAGTGCCGGGCAGCCCCCGTCATTTGGCGTGTTGAAGAGCCAAGGCCGTTTAGGAACGCCCAAATCATTTCCGCCGTCTCCCCGTGGAAATGTCCCATGCACGCGAAATACACCGCCTGCCAGAGGGTCTGGCAATCGAGTCCATGCCCGTTGATGTGATCAGCAGGGATTTGACCCTCCAACGCCGCTAGCAGCGCATGGAGCCAATCCTCTTCCGGAAACAGCTCGACCGCCCGCTTGCGGAGATTCACCACAAACGAGCACCAGCTGTCATAACTGAACACCACTGGCATCTGGGACTCGGGGGGAAGGGGCGGTGAGTTGAGGTGTCTCAAACACTCGCATTGTGCATATGAACCGAGCGCAAATCTGCGAAGCGTTGTCAGTTTGGGACCTTGCCACCGACAGTGAAAGACTTACGCCTCGCCTTTTAGCATGTCAATGAGGGAACCTAAGACGGCATGATCGCACGGACAGCCGACGACGCCGCTGAGCCTGGTATTCCCGTACTTCCCTTGTCCTTGGTGGCGAATAGAGCCGATGTGTGCTTTACAAGGTACTTCCTTTCACGGTCATCAGCCATCAGCTCATGCAGCATCGAGATAGATCTACCTTGTCTTCGTCGGGCACTACGTACGACTCCGCTATCCTTTCGAACTCCGTTTGATTGGGAAAATACATCTTGCCATCGGTGAGAGCTTTGTCGCTGCCATCGTCGCGTTTGTAGAATAGATTGGCCTTGAAGTTGCCGTCCAGTGTTAAATTCTATGAGCATCATTTCGCCCGCAAGTAAGTCGTGTCCGCTACTCACCGAAGATACTTCGGGACGTTAACGACAAGGGGCATGTTGATGCCTCTCTCTGGACACGCCGCGCAATTGAGACCCAGATATCCCTCCGGGCGATTCGGGTACGGCCGGTTCGGTTCCCCGGGGAGAGCAACATCGAGCCCGTGTGCCTGCCCCCGTTGCATGATGATATTGAGATGTTGATGAAATCGGGTGATCGCGAGGAAGTTGGCGTATATGTCCTGAGATTATTTTAGCACACTTTTTGAACCCAGTTTATTTGTACCTACCGGAACTGCGCCTGCAAACCAAGGATCTGCCATCCGTTGCAGCACAAGCGCAAAATTGTACGCGGAACCCTTCTCTTGGTTCCGCTGCTGACGGTAATATTCCAGTAAGCCCAGGGTGTAGCCAGTCTTCGGGTCGGTGACGCTCCCAGGAAAGATACCTGCTCGCAAAAGTTGCTGGAATTTGGGCTCCCCGCGCTTCCAATTGCCAGTCTTGCACCGGCAAAATGCAAGAGCAGTGGCATGAATCCCATTGGATTCCACAATGTGAACGACCGTGACATGTCCGCGTTGGGACACCGTTCACCGTAGTGACCGAGGGCGATGGCGGCATTCTTCATAACGCGAGAGAAGTCACACTTCTCAAAGAACTCCTCCTGCGCGTTCCAGATGAATGCCCAATGGGTGGGCATCGTCCGATGTTTGTTGAGCCAGCACTGGGGACATAATAGCGGCGCTTGCTTGCAATCGGTGCACGCGGCCGTCCGGAGGTGGGAATCGACGCCGCAAGCACAGGGTGTGTGTAGTTGGGAGCCGTGATGAAGGGACAGCAGGATTTGGACGATGACAGCTTCTTGGGCCTTTAATTCGTTCATATGAGCTACATTCTCGACGGACATTAGCTTTTATAGACATGCCATGCAGGAAACCGAAATTACCTGTCGTATATGCTCGCCTTCGCCTTTCTCCTTGGTCGCCTCCGTGGCTTTATACGCGGGCTCGACAGGAGTCTCTTCAGCCGCGTCCAGCAGCGGTAGGGATGAATCCTCGGGCGGGGAGTCCATCGGATCATCGAACATGGGTGGCACATGTTCTGCGTTTGCCGCAGTTGGCGCATAGCGCTGCTGAGGTTTGGGAGGACCCGTATCTGTCTCGAAATGAGTTTGGGGATAGAGGTTGATGGTGCGCAAGCCGCACCTGTGTGCAAGGTAAAGTTGTAAGATGGCACGCTGGTGGCAAGGCGCGAGGTGCGAGCTCGGCTGGGGTTTGTTGCGGTTAAGTTTGCGCCCGCCGACCGACTTCATGCTGGCCGAGACGTAAGTAGGGAGCGGTACGCAATACTAAAAAAGTAGAGGTCAATCCCAGTGTGCAGCAATACGTAGTGGATGAACAGACTGTGGTTTGAGCCCAGGAGAGTCCAAAGCGTTGGATGGGGCCACCACAAAGTGCACTAAGCACGCTTCAATTTGATAGCTTTAACTATTCTTCTTCCTCCTTCCAATGCACTCGCGTCTGTTTGACTCGTGCCAAGAGAGCGGTCACAGATAATTTGAAAGTGTACGAAGAACGATAGGAACGATGAGAAGTGTAATAATAAGGGTACAGCGTTTGTTTAATACTAGAAAAGACCGTTTGACTACTCGAAAAGACCATTTTACTACTCGAAAAGGCCGTGTTTGAGAACTCCACGAGAACAAAGCAAAGCGGCCACGGCGCCGACATGTAAGTCTGGCGGGCTGTCATGAAAGACGAGCCCAAAGACAGCCGACATGGTAGTCGAGCCGCCAGCGGTCCATAGGGGGATCCAGGGTGGGCCTTGCGTCGCTGTCCGTCGTCGCCTGTGGTCGTCGGGCCTGCGTTGGGGAGGGAGCTCAAGGGCGAGGTGGGTGATGGAGAGAGAGCGAGACAAGGTGTGCCTCTGTTTGGCATCACCTTCACCCCCGGCCCGCACCAATTCCCAGGGCGCTTATCGGCACTTCACGTCGGAGGCAAGTCCGAGGCGCTTGTGAGGCGCTTGCTGGTCAAGGTCCGCTGCATTGAGAGGTGAGGTGTATGTTCCCGCGCGCATGCGCATCAAACACGCCAATTAAATTAATGCACGCCAATGCGTCGGGACTGTAACGCTCAACTTAACCTCCGCCACCTCACTCTTTCAATTTCCTGTTGCAATTCTGTAGAGGATAAGGGCCCAGTTGAGCGATATATTTACTCCTTGAAATACAGTATATTACATTTTTTTTTGATGCGACAAGAAAGATATCTCAAGCGTTAGCGACGACAAGAAATTGCGATGACAGAATCGACGAAAGCATCACGACAACATGAATTCTATTTACACCTCTCCCTCCTCCTTCTCCAAATCATGGTCGAGGCGCATCGGGATCACGGCCGCACGACCAAAATGCTCCCAGAACGCCTGGGTGTAGTAACGACACACGGCGATTTCCAGAGTTTGCATCTCGGCTGGAGACCACAAGCGATGTTCGGCGACGTGGCGGATGATGTTTGGGCGAGGGGACTTGGTGGTCCAATCGAGCATCAAGCTCGCCGTCCGCCTCACATAGCGATGACGCTCTTCTAGCGATGTCGAAGCCCAACCCTGCTTGCTCAGCTCCAATTGGCGCCCCGACCAACATGTGGCCTGCAAAGCACTCCTTCACCAGAGTCAACCTGTCCTTCTTCGACGCCCGTTTGTCCAGCGCACAGAACTCGAACCGAAAACTCGTCTCCGCCACCTGCCAGACAATCTCCCGCGTCTGCGCGAGAGTGAACTCAGGCACAGACTCTGGAGGGACGGGGAAGCCTTCGAGGCTGGTAACGTTGCAGGCTTGCAACGCAGGACGAATGTGTTAGCGTAGGGAAGTGGAGTGGTCTCAGATGGTAGCCGAAAGGCGGATGGGTCGCAGACAGGACTCAGACGGGTCTCAGATGGGGAGGCGAAAAGCCCAGATCCATTGCATACTAGCTACCTATATAGAATACTAGAACAATAGAGTGAACAAGACAATAAGAACAATAAGAGGAGATCAGTATCGGTGAAGACAATAAAGACAATAAGACACTGATCAGTAACAGAACAATAAGATTGTCCGAACCAAACCATACCAAACACCAGAGTGCAACAGAATGCGGTCTTCAAGGCTCTCGCTCCGCTTGTAACTCCTGGAATTGGGGTCCCCGCGTTTCGTCATCTGCGCATCCAGAACGTCTCTCCATTGCTGCGCGCTGAGAAGCTCCGGATTTGGGTGCTGCGTCAACAAGTAGATAAAGCCGTCCGCGAGCAGACTCCAGTGATGAAGGAGCTTGTAGCAGCGCTGGGGGTGGGGGGTGTTGACCAATAACGCGGGCTCGGGGAGGACATATTGTTTGTCGCCGGTATCGGTACTGTAGGGCACGACTGAGCGATCCACTTGTGCGAGTGCGTCCGCCATGGAGACAATGGAGGGCGGCATTTCTGGGATCGTCAACGCAGTGAATTTATCGCGGTCACCCTTTGCCGTATCCTTGCTCGCCGGCGCTTTGGCGGGGTCGTTTGCGGGATCTGTAACGGAACCGTTGTCAGCGGCGTCCGGAACCTTGTCACTGAGCACGTACATGGTTTGTAGCGTGACTGGCGATTGTGATTCAGTGGACGGGAAGCGACTGGAGCAGAAGTGGCTGCCAGTTTGAAGTCAGATATAAAGGATGCTTCGCAAGGAGATAACGTACATGGCGCATGGCGCGGCTGTGCGATTGAACCGGACGTGCTGGCGACAGGAGCCGGGGATGGCGAGGGAGCGCGCGTGATGCTCGTCTCGAACGGGTCGTGGTACCACGGCGTCTGAATGGCGGCGCGCTGGATCACTGCGATCTTTTCTGCGGTACTGTTCCCGGTGTACAGCGCTGCAGGTGCGCCTTCGGCATGTGCGTCGGGGTCGGGGAGACCAAAATTTGGCTCTAGTAAGGGGACGACTGCCAAGATATTTTCACGGTCGAAGACATCAACGGAACGGACAAGCCAAACTGGCACACCTGCGTTCCACAGCTGCTGAGCGACCGTTGGCACAGATGTGAAAGCGCCGACAGATTGTGCGATAGCAGGCGTGGTGTGGGCGGGAGCCGGGTAGTTGTCGATCCGTCGTTTGTATATGGTCATGTATTGGTACAACGCCTTAAGTTCGAGAAACGCGCGTTGCAGCGACGTGACCGCGAACACCATCTTGATGAATGTCGTCGGCAGTGTCTGCAGCTGCTCGAGCCACATGAGAATATGCTGGATCAACTGGCCAAAAAGGGGCAGCAAGGGAGCTGGGGCTGTTTTTTGACGAAGCTCGGTGCATCGCTTGACGAGCTCGTTGACGGGGGGGAGAAATGCGGAGAATTGCTTCAGCGTGAGCCTCCCCAGCCCCCGTGTCACGGCGCTGCCAACGACGAAATCCCGCTTGGTGGGGTTCCACCACATAACATCTAGCTCCGGACGGGACCCTTTCCGGGGAATCAAGGGCATGTGGCAGTAATGCGCGGTGTATTGTTGCGGCCAGAGGGTGGGATCATCCGTCCCGTAGCACAAGTCTGACCGGAGGTAAAGCTTGTTAGAATCCGAGCGGCGGTGGAAACCGCTCAGGGAGGACGACTAAGAAGGGGCGTCTAGCCCGAGCTCTACTGAGGGAAGAACCGTTGTATTCGAGGTTCTTTCCGATAGGGAAAGACCTATCGAAAGGCTACTACTTATACAGGATGAGTGGGCCGTAACCGTAATACTAGTGGAGTCATCGGGAACCTATCCGACGGCCGTTTAACCGGCCGAGGGATGCCGTGCTTCTACGGAGTTATTACGGGCGGACTATCAGTCATGGGTCACGGTACAATAATATCCATATATGTAATGGTCCGAGATAATCGCGTGAGGGGAAACTAACTAAAACGCCGAGCTGGATTCCCACGTTCAACAAAGCTTGTGGGGAGTTTCAATGGAGGGAGGGGCTGGGACGTAGTCGACGTTGGTGGTGATGAAGTAGTGCGCCGGCCCAATTTGCGCAAACGCGCCGACAGTGCCGTCGAACAGCGATAACGAAGTGTCGGGGTTGCGGTTCCTCAGGAGGTCAACGCTGTGGGGATGCGGTTGCCTGAGCGAATTCAGCGAATTTTGAGCCATATTTTGTTTGCCAGGGGAATTTTGGGTCGTGAGTTCTTTCCGACGTGAAAGCCGGGAAAGTGGGATCCGACAATGAGAGTCGGGATCCAAGGATGACCCGACGTGTAAGTCGGGGTCGGGGTGGAGAGGAGGAGGAGGGAGGAGGGAGGAGGGAGGAGGGCGGAGGTAAGCAATACGAGGCTGTGCACAAGCGCTTGCTGCGCCTCACAAGCGCCTCGGACTTACCTCCGAAGTGAAGCGCCGATAAGCGCCCTCGGAGTTGGCGTGGGCCGGGTGAAGGCGATGCCAAACAGAGGCACACCTGGTCTCGCTCTCTCTCCATCACCCACCTCGCTCTTGAGCCCCCTCCCCAACGCAAGCCCGACGACCACAGGCGACGACGGACAACGACGCAAGGCCCACCGTGGATCCCCCTATGGACCGCTGGCGGCTCGACTACCATGTCGGCTGTCTTTGGGCTCGTCTTTCATGACAGCCCGCCAGACTTACATGTCGGCGCCGTGGCCGCTTCGTGGAGTTCTCATGCACGGCCTTTTAGCGTAGTAAAACGGTCTTTGCTCGTAGTCAAACGGCCTTTTCTCGTAGTAAACTGTACCTATATTATTATACTTATCGTCGTTCCGATATATCGGTCTTCGTGCGGGTGATGCAAAATGAATGGCGGGGATCCTCCAGATGTTGGGCGGCCGTCGCAAAGACCCTGCGTGCTTTCTGAGATGCCTCTTGATTTGCTGTGATTTTTGGGTACGTTTGGTCGGGCGTATTGAATTTAATCCTTACTGAGTTCATTTTGCAGCCGTTGTGAACGGAGATGGAGACTGACTGAGCAGAGTATGCACCGAGCTTTGGTACCGTACCATAGGAATGTGAGGGAGCGCTGGGAGAGGTATGCTAAATGCCGTTTTTTCCCCTTCCTTTAACCCTTCTTAATGGTTGCATATAGGCCGGGCAAACCAAAACTGGGCCGAGTCACAACAGATGTTAATGAGCAGGCTGACAATGAGTTGGGTGAATGGGTGTGAAGGCGATACGCGAGCAGAGGTCATTGCAAAAAAATGAGTTATAAGGTGATTCTACGTGTTTTACATGTCGGGACGGTCACTAATTATAAGTCAATTCGTCAACTCTAGGTACCCCAAAGATCTCGCCTTCTTGGGAGGGCGCGACGCGTCTTCCTCGTCGTCGTCTGAGATTTCGACCACGCCCAAAAACTTCCTCTTAACGGCAGGACGCGCGGGCTGTTCGTCGAGCTGAGAGAGATCGATGTGGGTGGGAGCGGGAGAGCTGGGTGGAGGTGTGGGAAGGCGCGCGGGCTGTTCGTCGAGCTGAGAGAGATCGATGTGGGTGGGAGCGGGAGAGCTGGGTGGAGGTGTGGGAAGGGCGACTCGGGCACGAGTTGACGCCGTAGCTACGCGCGGTATGTCCTCGTCGTCGGAGATGTCAATGAAGCCCAAGAAGTTCATGGCTGCGCGTGCGGGTGCGGGTGCGAAAGGGGCGGGTGCTGGTGCGATGCGTACTCTGCGAAGTCCAGGGAGGGGCTGCAATGCCCAGTCCGCACGACCAGGGATTCCGCGGGCTGCAAGATATGCCACAATCCAATCGTGCCACACCTGCTCGGCGGCCTCCAACGCAGCTTTAGCATGCACGTTTCGGACGGCATAGGTGTTACCCTGCTTCATATAGTAGTCGGCATACGCGTTACGATACGAGAGCAGATGGTGTCGTGCGTCGAGGGAGGGGGGATCGGTTTCTCGACGCACAAGGCGACCATTGATCATCTGGCGGTGTGTCAGTTGGCAGGATCGGGTGGCAAGATATTAGAGCGTACAAGGTTAGCTCTGATTTTGCCTAGTTGGTAGAAGGTATATGCTGATCCCATCGCCGCGCGCAGGCTTATTGGCCTGCCGAAGATCTCTGCAAGTTCTTCGGCGGTATACAGCTCGATCGCTTTGCGAAGAACGGCGTTATGGCGGACGTTATTGTCAGAGTGAGGTCGATTCACGGGGCCGAAGAGGCGGCGGGTCTCCTGGGCGGATATGTTGACCATCGTGAAGCAATGTATCCAAGAAAGGTAGGGTCGTTGTTTGAATCCTTGATACAAATTCACAGTGGCTTTTATAGTTTTTTTGAAGTTCAATGGCAACGCAAGCATTTCCTTTTTAATCGTGCAGGGCGGCTCCTGTTTGATCTACCAAAGTGTTTCCATTTTGGTTTTCAGCCGACTGGACAATGGTGCGCTTCCTATTCTGGGACGTAGGTGGCAACTGCTTGCTTCTTGCTCTCTCCCAACTAACACTCTCAACAACTATAGTCTTTCTTCACGTCTACACCAACTCCCAACGATGGCAGCGAAAAAAACAACCAAACCGAAGGCAATGTTCAAACCCTACGACGCAGACGACGTCCCCGACATCATGCCATTCCCCGAGCTCAGCTACGTTGCCACCACGAAAAGCGAGGAAATTCCTGTGCCCAAGCTGAATGAGCACCAGCGGAGCTGGATCCTTGACGTCGGGGTTCGCGGTGCGGATCTACTCAGCCTGAAGGGCAAGGCCGCTTCAGAACTGTACGACCAGATCAAGACCGACGCCTTCGATGCCAAAGCATTCCAGCACTTGCTGCAGCCCACGGATCGGGCGGAGGAAACCCACCTGCTCGCGCTTGTTACAGCTTGGAAACAGAAACAGCGTGCCAAGAAGAGGAGTAATGTTGCGGCGGATGACGGTGACGCGAGCGACGAGGAGGAAGATGAGAGTGTGCGGGCAGGTCTCTTGCGCGGATACACGAAGGCGGGGTGGTGATTGGTACTTACCTCTTCAATTGTTGCCTCTTCGAGCGTGATTCTGACCATCTCAAAAGGCGATCCAGAAGGTTATCAGTAACAAGCGGAACACTGAAAATGCCAAACGCAAGACCGAGGACCACGACGCGGCATCCACCCCCACCTCCACCCCCACCGCAGAGGCCGCTGCATTGCTGAAGCTCCTTGGTCTCGTCAACTCCACGGGTCGCGATAAATTCCGTGTCGATCGCCACGATGACATCCAGGAGTATTCAAAGACCCTGCCAGATGCTATGAATGCCGGTGGCAAGTTCCGCAAAGCCGAGGCTCTGCTGTGGGCGAAAGAGAATCAAGGCCCATGGGAGGCCGCGGCGGCGTCCCGCGAGGACGTCGACTGGGAGGAGTAAGTGGTTTGTAATATCGTATATTCGCAACTGACATTTATTCAGATGTCAAAAGCTAGTGGCAAGCGGCCTTAAGCACATGGTAGAGACCCTCAATGCCAGCGGCAAGTTTCTCCCCTTCGTGGCGACGATGACAATGGCCTGGATCGACGAAGAGGGAAAGGTGCACCTTGAATGGCAAGTCGTTCACTTCCTAATAATATTTTGCGTACAGCTTACGGGCGGAGCAGGGTCGAGGGCGTTCCCAAGGACATCCCTTTTGGCCAAAGCTTCGAGAAACAAAATCCGCAACTCGTGCGAGGCAGCTTGGACGCCATGTATACGTGGGCTGAAAAGCCGCTCAAAGGTAAGACACAATAAGAATGCGACGAATTTGGCTGGCGTGGAGAATAGACTATGCAGTCACCCTTTGAGATTCGATGAAGAGCGCGCCACCCGTCTTTCCTCTCAGTGCTGACCGCTTGGACGACATACCTCCCAAGATGCTCATGGAGACGGTGAAGAATTTTTTGGTGGAATCATATCGTGCGTCGTTTCCGTGGACAAGAGAGCTGATACTAATATTGCGGACTCAACAGAAGCGGCCTTTGGGAGCGAGGACATACCGTGGGCCGCAGTTGCCAGGGTGCCGAACGAGTACTACGATGCTGAAGTAACATTCACATCGACTGGGCTCGTTCAGTTGATGCGCACCGAGTGGTACGACTTGGCTACCACCCTGGCGTCGGTCGCCGGTGCTGGGACCTCGGGTTTCTTCCGCAAGGCGCCAGCAGCCCATGATGATGGAGATGGAGAGGAGCGTGGGGTGAATGAGGCGGCGGCAGACGAGGCACGTCGCGTGGATGCAGCGAAGGCGGAGGAGGCGCGTCGCGCGGAGCGGGCGAAGGCGGACGAGGCGAAGGCGGAGGAGGCGCGTCGCGCGGAGCAGGCGAAGGCGGATGAGGCGAAGGCGGAGGAGGCACGTCGTGTGGAGCAGGCGAAGGCGGACGAGGCGAAGGCTGAGGAAGCACGTCGTGTGGAGCAGGCGAAGGCGGACGAGGCGAAGGCGGAGGAAGCGCGTCGCGCGGAGCAGGCGAAGGCGGAGGAGGCACGTCTGGAGCAGGCGAAGGCGGACGAGGCCCAGGCGCAGCAGGCGCGTCGCGCGGAGCAGGCGAAGGTGGAGGAGGCACGTGTGGAGCAGGCGAAGGCGGACGAGGCAAAGGCAGGCGAGGCGCGTCGCAAGGGTGGGAGGAAGCGGAAAGCAGATCAGTTGGTCCCGGAGGATGGTGGACTGGAGGGGTCTGCGGCCTCCACGCGGCGTACCACGAGGGCGCGGCTGACGCCCAAGCTAAGCTTTCGCTCACACAATTCATTCCTTAGTCTCATTAAAATGTCCAGGAGGCTGAGTTAGAACATCAAAAGAAGGTCGCAGCGGCAGTCCGTGCCACCGGGGCTAGACCTGGGTACGCCTTTTGTCCTGTCTATGAACGTTCGCGGTTGCTGATCGCATCGCTCTTAGCTACAAATATGTCGAGATCGAGAAGAGTCCAGCCAAGCGGCGCAGGTACGAAATCACTTGAAGCTTGAATATGGGACTGAAGATCCTCTATAGACGGAACTGAAGAGCCCATGGAACTTGAGTTGCCCGAGCTGAAGTCCGTAGACTGAACTGACGACGAGCCGAACTCAAGTAGGAAGAAACCGAACTTAAGTTGTTATCGAACACTTGAGTTCGACAACTTAAGTATTTTATTGTGTAGGTATATATCATGTACATGAATTCATCTCAAGTTCCGTTGAACTTAAGTCGTGGAAGCTTAAGTTCCTGCAACAAACACTTAAGATGTGGGTAACACCAGCCCGTAGGGTGATATATGGGTCTGCGCGCTGTACTAATAGAACTTAAGATATATTACAACTTAAGAAGCCTGGGCGGTTCCGACCACCTACATCTTAAGATGAGCTAATAAAGTATCTGGAATATTCAGGTTAGCAATTAGCGGGTGGTCTCGGGTACTTCCCAGCAACACCGCACGGACGTTCTTAAGCTTAATGAGGTCTTGAAAGTCGGTGCATAAATCCTTTGAGGTGACCATAATCTCCCGGATCGACATGGGCACAGTAGCGTCCATAATCCGATTCAACACCTGTCGGCGGTCCACTGTGGCGGACAACTCCAATTGCCTGCCTGCCTTTGTCCCACCTTCCTCTTTTGCATCTCCCTTGATTGCAGATTTCTTGGCTGGGTCCTCCTGCTCCTCTACGTCCCTCATCTCAGTGTCTTTCTCCAGTCGCACTTTTCGCGCCTCAATCGGCTGAAGGTTGTCAAGGCCTCTCGATAGCGGTACCTTGCAATTCGGCGGCTGACGCTTCGGGTCAGGTAACGGTGCGGGCCCAGGTACGGAACTTGGCCCTGCTTTACCCGGCTCGTTTACCTTCTCTTTACCCTTTCCTGTCAAATCCCGAATCTCGCCCTTCTTCATTCCTCCCCGCAATGGGACATGCACGCCGTCAAAAATCTCCCTTCGGACTTTTCGGATACTGGGAACAGTGCGCTGTGCTTCAAAAATTTGGTATCCATGTGTCTTTGGCACGCTAAAATACACACGCTCGGCTGAACTTGTCACAGATCCCTCGTCTGAGCTTGGTGACTCCTCATCGGGTTCGTTTCCCTCTTCCTCTTCGGGTGAGCTCTCCCCGCTATAGACTTCTACAACTTGCGCTCGTCGAGTTTGCTGCTGATAAAAATTATGCACTGCGGCACTTCGGTCTTGCGTAGGATTTGTGAGTGCAAACATTACACGCGGCCCCTGGCCGGCTATTCGCTCCGCTGCTTTAACCAGAGACTCACCCGTATACCGTCGAATAGGATCTCCATTCTTCATGCAAAGCCGACGTGTCTCTTGATTGTACTTCATAACATCTTTCCCAATGAGTTCGGCCACATTCAAAAATCCTGTGCCCATTTTCTAGGCATCCATAGCATTCCGACCCGCCACCTCGCTCATTGGGTGCAGCTCCCAAGGGAATATTATTCGGGTATGATACTGGAGGTGCTGACACCCTCACCGAGAATACGACCTCAAAATCGAAATCCTCGACGGAGAGGTTCCTCCTATTGGCCACGTCTACTTCTTGTCCGAAAAGAAGTTATTGGCGCTCCGAAATTTTCTTGACAAGAACTTAAAAGTGGGGTTCATATATCCCTCTACGTCGAGTCACGGAGCTCCGATATTGTTCGCCAAGAAGAAGGACGGCAGTCTCCGGCTTTGCGTCGATTATTGGGGTTGAATAAAACCACCAAGAAAGATCGGCATCCGCTTCCCCTCATCTCGGACCTGCTCGACGCTCCCGGTAGGGCCAGAATTTACACGAAACTCGCCCTCCGACACGCCTACCATCTGCTCCGCATCGCTCCGGGCGACGAGTGGAAGACGGCTTTTTGCACACGCTACGGCTCCTATGACTTCAAAGTTGTTCTGGAAGGCCTTGCAAACGCTCCGGCGGCATTCCAGCGCTTCTTGAACTCGGTTTTCGCACGACATCCTCATTTACTCCGACGATCCCACCGACCATGAAAATCATGTCCGCGAAGTGCTCCGCCACCTGCAGAAGCACAGTTTGTTCTGTAAACTTCCGAAATGCGAGTTCGGAGTCACAACCTGCAAATATCTCGGCTACATCCTCTCCCCCAATGGGTTCCAGATGTCCCCAGAGAAAATATTGGCCGTCGTCGACTGGCCGGTACCTCGGAAGGTTAAAGATGTTCAGTCTTTCCTCGGGTTCTGTAACTTCTATCGGTGTTTCATCCCCTACTACTCTGACATCACGATACCTCTCACGTGTCTAACTCGGGCCAGCTCCTGTTGGGAGTGGTCCGACACCTGTCAGACCGCGTTCAAGACGCTCAAGGCAAAGTTTGTGGAAGCTCCGGTGCTATCGCACTGGATACCGGGTCGACAAATCACTGTCGAAAGCTTATGCCATCACTTCTATCCTGTCCCTCACCGGAGACGACGGAGAAATTCACCCCGTCTCGTTCCGGTCACGGGCCCTCGGAGGCGCGGAACTCAACTATGACACTGACAATAAAGAGCTCCTGGCTGTCTTCGACGCCTTTACGCAGTGGCGGCACTATGTTATATCCATGTCCCGCTCCTTCGGACTTAGGTCCGAGGATGGCCGAATTGCTCCGTTGACTCCGGACTCCGCTCCGTCGGAGCGGAGACGGAACGACGGAGCGCGGCGGACTTCCTTCAGAAGTCCGTATCGCGCCATAAGGCGACATCCTTATTGTCCATCTCGCTCAGGACTTCTTACTTATTGTCCAAACTACTTCTTCCAAGTCACCTGACTTCTTCCACCCCTTTCGGATATAACCTTATTGTTACTTCCGCATGGAACCTTACATATCTCCTTTCCGTATTACAATAAGACCCTTTAGTATTTAATCACTTAGACTACAGCACTGTACTTCAGATTTATTATTAACGTTGCTTCGCACTCCCTGCAAAGTAATCTGAGTTAACGCTCCGGAACTTCACTCGGAGCTCCGTCTCGTCTATCCAGTACTCCGAGACCAAGGGTAGTAACGCTCATCCTGCTCCCTAGTGGTGTAGCGTCATCCGATCCTCCGGTCACCCTTTTCCCCCGACTCCGTCACTCCGCTCCGTTCCGACTCCGCTCTCCGGTATCTCGGAACTCCGTCCGACTGGTCGGTCGGCCCTCTTATCCGTAGCTCGGATATAACAGTATAATAAATCTCACCTACCTCTTGGATCTCATGTCTCACTATGGCGACCTCAACAACCCTTCGGGAGAACAGCATCCCGAAGGTAGTGATCCAAATCGACGTAAATCCCGACTCTATAGCAACATAGTTACGCTCCCCTCACCGCAACAGGCTATGGCTGGCTCCTATGCCCAGTCTTTTGCTCCTGGTCCATACCGTTCCACTCCTCTCCCGCCGAATATCACTATGCGTCGGCCCTCTGCTATCCGCCCTATGGTCTCTCCGCTTAATGCTCCGGGCCTGGTCTCTCAGCCTCAGACTCCGGAGAACCCCGTCGTTTATCCCCGTTCACCCTACCCATCTCGCCACACTCCCGGACACATCCTAGACACTGGGTCTCCCATTCCGGGTCCCCAGTTTGACTCCGACACTGCCGGTCCCGACTCTGGACCCATCGGAGGCACATTCCCAGTCCTAACTCGGACCCCACTTCCCAACATACCGGAGGTGGCTCCGTCCGTTCGCTCTGAACATTCGGAGCATCGGGAATCTCGAAGCCGCTCTCACTCCGCTCCGCCAGGAGGCAACGGAGGTGGAAGCGGGCCGGGAAGTGACGGCGACGAAAGTCGCGCCCCTAATCCTCCGCCTCGACGCTCTGGTGGCAGTCCTGACCGTGGACGTCGCGGAGGAGGACCCGGGGGTGGCGGAGCAGGCGGAGGCGGAGGCGGAGGAGGTGGCGGTGGTGGTGGAGGTGGAGGCCCCCCTCTGGGGCCTGTAGTTCCTCCCGGGCCAGCCGTCCCTCCGGGACCAGCTGCCCCTGATAATGAAAGCAGAGGAGAACGTATCCTCATCGACACTCTCACCAAATTCGCCACTACCTTGGATCGGTACAACAATCAGACCACGGCACCTCGGTCGAGCAAGTCGAACCTCCGGAACCCGGATACGTTCGACGGCACGGACCCCGCTAAACTCCATCCCTTCCTCACCCAGTGTTATCTCCACTTCGCCGAGCGCTCCCAGGACTTCCCGGAGGACGATGACAAGATCCTTTACATGATCTCGTATCTCCGCGGCATCGCTCAGCAGTGGTTTGCTCCGAATATGTATGACCCCACGGCCATTCCGGCCTGGGACGGGAACTTCCCGGTGTTCATCAGCGAGCTTACACTCAATTTCGGACCACACGATCCGGTTGGAGATGCGGAGGATCGCATCCGCACTTGCCGCATGAAACACGGCGATCGGATCGCGACCTACGTCTTGGCATTCGACACTCTTGCTTCCCTAACCACATGGGGAGACTCCGCGCTGCGACACGCCTTCTACGAAGGACTTCCGGACCGCATCAAAAACGAAATGATGCATCACGCTTACTTGAACACCTTGTCCGGTGTCAAGCAGGTGGCCCGGCTCATCGACAGCCGCTACCACAAGCGCGAGGCCGAGAAGGCGTGTCAGCGGGAACGCGATCCTGGCCGCGGACCTGGCTCCGGTCCCTCAGGGGACTCCGGAGACCGCTCCGGTGATCGTTCCGGGAAATCGTCGGGCAAACAGAAGGACAAGAAGGGCGGTCAGCCCTCCAAACCTTCTGGCGGCAATAACGCGAACCCTCCTCCTCAGAACTCCGGTAATCAACGCGCCGGAGCGGGGAACGCCAACGGGAAAGGCGGCAAGGCTTCGGGGTCTAAACCTAAGACTCCGGCCTACGTCGAGAACCTTACCCCCGACGGACATATCAAGGAGGCTGTCATGATCTCCACTTTTTCCCTATTTGCCATCCTAAAACTCCCCGGGTTATTCGCCTAACACCCGCCCCGGATTATTCAACTTTACACCGGGTTATTCAACTACGATCAGAATAACCCGAATGCCGAGATCAATGCCGACCCCGGATCAGGAATCCCATCAGGTGCCGCACTGATCCTTTTATTTCAACTTCACTCCGATTGCTTTCTCAACGATCACCCCTTTCTGCCTGGTGCACGCTGCGATGTCAACCGTCACTGGCAACGCCTCTGACATATTTCATATATATTCTAATTACTTCACTACCAGTTACTAGGTATTTTACTATAAAAACCCTACCTACAGCTCTGTATTCTTTACACTATTCTAGTCTATTCTCCAGAGCTTAATCGGATTGCCTCAAACCTATCTCTTTCTGTATCGCCAGTCGCCTACGTCGCAGTAACCCTGCTAGTTAAGGCTCTGTGCTGACAAAAGAATAGTGTCTCCTCTACCGACGACTCGACTGGACGATACGATGAGCGACCCCACTGAATTTACTATGCCTCAGCCGGAGGTATTCGAGAGCGAGACTGTCGATAGCCGCACCGGGTTGCTCTATCGCCAAGCTCACCAGAGCCACGCCGAGATCAGAGAACTCCACGGTCAGATTGCCACCGTTCAGGATTTGCTCACCTCGGTCCACGGCAAGCTGGACGCACTTAACCACGAACGAACCGCGCAGAATTCTCTGCTAGCGGAAGCCATGACGGCCTTGACCTCGGCTCATACCGTCATTGGACAAGGGACTCTCCATGCCACGGGCGGGGAGGTCAAACTCAACACGAAGCAACCCCGGGTTGCTGCGCCTCGCATGTTCGGAGGAGACTCCGAGCAGGTCGACCAGTTTCTGGCCGACTGTTGGCTGAACTTCCATGGCAACACCGCCTACAGCCAGGATAGCAGCAAGATTACCTTTGCCCTGTCCTATATGAAGGACGGATCTGCCTCTCAGTGGGCCAACAACGTTGTGTTGGCCATGCAGACCAAGGATGCGACCGGTTCGTACTCCACCTGGGAGACATTCCGCCTTGCGGTCATCGAGGCCTTCAAAGGAGGGGCACAAGTCGAAATTGCCCAGGCCAAGATGGAGCGCCTGCGCCAGAAGAAGAGCACGGCCACGGAATATTTCACTGTGTTGGACGCCCTCAACAAGACCGCGGTGTATGATGCGGTCACCCTCATCCGCCTACTCAAACGAGGAGTCGACGAGAAAGTAATCCGAGCCGTCTACGGACAAGGGACCCTGCCCGCCACTTATGCAGAGTGGAAGGCCCAAGTCATCAAGATGGACGGAGTGCACCGCGCGTTTTTAGTCATGGACGGGAGCCTGAGAGATGGCAACACTCAAGTAACTACCCCGAGGATGCATACCGCACAGAGCTCCGGAGTAAACCACCATGGGAATCAACCGGGTTACTCCCGCAAATCGGAGTGGAAGGGTCCATCGAATAACCCGGTGACCCATTTCGGGAATAACCCGGTTACTTCGAATACGGGCGGTTCAACCGCAAACTCTACCACCACCGGCAGCGGGGCCGCTCCCATGGATATCGACCGAGCGGTCAGCAGAGGCAACGCCAATACCTCCCGCCCCACTTGTTACAACTGTGGGCAGGAAGGGCACTTGGCTCGAAACTGCCCGCGCCGTCTGGTCAAGGATCCCCAGTTCCGTGCGATATATTCAGACCTGTTGAAAGAAGAACAGGCAGCGGAGGATTTTCCCGAAGGTCACGAGTAAAGTTTGCGAACTCGCGACCTGACCCTATACCCGACTCACCTGTACCGGTTACATCCCAGAATCGATTTGAACTTCTATCTATTCCGGATACCGATGAGACGGCGAATGCAAGCGAAACCGAAGAAGACGAGAAATGGAGTCGAGAGGCCATTCCCTCTCGTAGCTCCAGAAGACGAAAGTCGAAACGCGAGCGGACGGAGAAAGCGGAATGGCGCAGACTCCCCGCTGGAAGTGTAGAACGAACATTGGCGCGAGCCATGGCTCGACCCTTCGAAGGAAAAGCAGTCATAACCCGGTGGGCCCACCCACAACGACGAGGGGAAGTGACGGATGAACTGGTCGACCGGGTTACTCACGCCTATCGACCCGACGCCCTGGACGCGCTGGACAGCCTGAGGGAACCCCCAGCTTTTATACGGGCCATGGACAGCAATTCAATGATGATTCCGGTCACCATCCAAGAACTAAATAATCTCCGAGGATGCTCAGTCACCGGGTTGGTGGACAGCGGCGCCACAGGAGGATTCATCAACGAAAGACTAGTGGAGGAAAGGGGATTCGAGCGAGAACCCCTGCCTCTGCCAGTACCGGTTTATAACGCCGACGGAACACCCAACCGAGGAGGAGAGATTACCCATGTCGTGCGCATGCGCCTACAAGTACAAGACCACACCGAAGTCTGCGCCCTTGCGGTCACCGACACTGGCAAAAGCGACGTTATCATCGGATTCAACTGGCTCCGGAAACATAACCCGGAGATCGATTGGGAGAAGGGGGAGCTGAAATTCACGCGATGCCCCGCCAGTTGTAAACGCGAACGCCTACAAGACGTCTGGGCGGAAGAAGATCAAGAAGATATACAGGAAGGGGACCGGATTTTTATAACCCGGATATATCCCGACACCGCGCTGCCGCGAAGGAATGCGGCCCAACTCCGAGCCATGGGCAGCGTAGCCACGAAGCTAGCGGCGGCAGCCAACGAAGCGAAGGGCGAACAGCGAATAGAAGACAACGTACCGGAACATTATTTGCGAGACTATCGCAGTGTGTTCGAGAAAGACCAGTTCGATAAACTCCCGGCACGGAAGAAATGGGACCATGCGATCGAACTTAAACCCGGGGCAGAACCCGTGAAGGGGCGGAATATTCCGCTCAACCCGACGGAACAACGCGAATTGGACGCGTTCATCAAAGAACATTTGGAAACCGGGAGAATTCGACCTTCCAAGTCGCCTTGGGCTTCGCCGTTCTTCTTCGTCAAGAAAAAGGATGGGAAACTACGACCAGTGCAAGATTATCGGAAATTGAACGAACTTACCATAAAGAATCGGTACCCCATTCCGTTGATCTCCGAGATCATGCACATGCTCCGTAAGGCAACTTGGTTCACTAAATTGGACGTTCGATGGGGATACAACAATATTCGCATCAAAGAGGGAGACGAGGAGAAGGCCGCCTTCATGACGAACCGCGGCTTGTGGGAACCTCTGGTTATGTTCTTCGGGCTCACGAATTCGCCAGCCACATTTCAGTCGATGATGAACGAGATCTTCGAACGCCAGATCGCAGAAGGCCGGGTTATCGTATACCTCGACGACATTCTCATCTACTCCGATAATCTGGAAGACCATCGGGCGACGGTGCTAGAAGTGCTTCAAGTGCTCAAGGAAAATGACTTGTTCCTCAAACACGAGAAATGCGAGTTCGAGAAGCGAGAGGTCGAATACCTCGGAGTCATTATTGGAGACGGCAAAATTCGAATGGACCCTGTGAAGGTGGCCGGAGTCCGGGAATGGGCTACTCCGAAAACGGTGAAAGACGTTCAGAGTTTTCTCGGATTCCTGAATTTCTACCGGCGGTTTATCCAGGGGTTTGGGGATCTGGCCAAACCATTAACCCGGTTAACCCGAAAAAACCTGCGGTGGCGTTGGGGACAAGAAGAACACGGAGCGTTCCGGCGGCTCATTGACGCTGTAACCTCTGAACCGGTCCTCCACTTCCCCACAGACGACGGAGAATGGCGCGTGGAGGCAGACTCCTCCGACTTCGCGACAGGGGCCTGTTTAACTCAATGCCAGAACGGAGTCTGGGTGCCCATCGCATTTCTGTCCAAAGGACTCAACGATACGGAAAGGAACTACGATATACACGATAAAGAGATGCTCGCCGTGATGCGTGCGCTATACGAGTGGCGTCATTTCCTACAAGGCAGCGACAGGAAATTCGAAATCTGGACGGACCACAAGAATCTGGAATATTTCACCACGACCAAGAAGCTTAACCGGCGACAGGCGCGCTGGTCGTTGGAACTTAGCGAATACGACTTTACTCTGGTTCATAAACCAGGGAAACAACACACGAAGACCGACGCGTTGTCCCGTCGCGGGGGACACGAACGCGGCGAGTTGGACAATTCCAACATCGTGTTGTTACCGAACAAACTATTTTCCGATAACCCGGAGTCTCCAGTCAGTGGGGCGGAGTTCTTGCGCGCCATGCCCGCGGTGCTCGACGACACACCCGGGGATAGATTTATGGCCGACATAAAAACTTTGAAGGACAAATGGGAGGACGCGGCAAAGGAGGGACTAAAGAAGTCGGGCAGTGGTTGGGCCGAAAACCCGGACGGGTTTCTCACCAAGGACGGACTGGTCTACGTGCCGGAAAACGAATCGCTCCGTCACCGGATTCTTCGAGCGCACCACGACGACTTCCTGGCAGGACATCCCGGGCAGTACCGAACGACGGAACTCATCACCCGCAACTACTACTGGCCCACCGTGCTCCGAGACACGAAAAAATACGTGGCGGCATGCCCGACTTGCCAACGAACGAAAGTTTTCCCAGTGAAGCCGAGAGGAGCGTTACACCCGAACGCGGTACCCGAAAAACCTTGGCAAAACATCTCCATCGACCTCATCGTCAAATTACCGGAGAGCAACGGCTTCGACTCCATTGCGGTGATTGTAGACCGCCTCACGAAGGCAATCCGGGTTCTGCCCTGCACAGAACACATCAGCGGGGAAGGCATTGCGCGACTATACCGCGACCACGTATGGAAGGACTACGGATTGCCCGAAATTGTTATCAGCGACCGGGGCCAGATATTCGTCGGTCACTTTATGCGGGATCTCCTGAAACTCTTAGGCATTAAATCGAACGCCTCGACGGCTTATCACCCGCAGACGGATGGACAGACGGAACGCGTCAATCAGGAGGTCGAACAATACCTTAGGGTGTTCACAAACTTCTTGCAAGACGACTGGGCGGACTGGCTATCGCTGGCGGAATTCAGCTACAACGACAAGGTTCACACAACAACGGGCGTTAGCCCGTTCTTCGCCATGCTCGGTTTTCACCCGCGGAAAGGGACCGAGCCTAGGCTCGAGGTACCCACGGAAGCGGCGGACGACTTTGCAAAGCGAATGCACTTAGTGCGAGAGGAGGCGGCCGCCTCAATGAGGGCGGCCCAAGAAACGACGAAACGCTTCTACGACCGGAAGCGGGGGGAAGACCCCGGATATAACCCGGGAGACGAGGTTTACTTGTCAGGAAAAAACCTCGTAACTCATAGACCGATGAAAAAACTGGACGACAAACGCCATGGACCCTTCAAAGTGGTTCGAAAGGTCGGCGCGTTATCCTACGAGTTGAAACTCCCAGACACATGGAAAGTCCACCCTGTGTTTAACACAGTATTCCTGCGTCCGTGGAAACCCCCGGTGGCCGAGCACCAGAAAACGGTACCACCCCCGCCCCCAGACGTACGGGATGGGGTAGACGTGTACGAAGTGGGGGAAATCCTGCGAATAAAGAAGGCGAAAAACTCCTTGCGGTATTATATACGCTGGGAGGGATATCCGAAGGAGGAATATACCTGGGAGCCCCGACGGCATCTGACCGGAGCGGAAGAAGCGCTCAACGAGTTCTACAAGAAGAACCCGGGAGCACCAAGAGAAATTCCGAACGGGAGAGGCGGCTGGAAAATTTACAACCCTCCTAGGGCTTAAACCACCATGCTTCAGAGACGAAGCATCCTTAAGGGGGGGTAATGTCATGATCTCCACTTTTTCCCTATTTGCCATCCTAAAACTCCCCGGGTTATTCGCCTAACACCCGCCCCGGATTATTCAACTTTACACCGGGTTATTCAACTACGATCGGAATAACCCGAATGCCGAGATCAATGCCGACCCCGGATCAGGAATCCCATCAGGTGCCGCACTGATCCTTTTATTTCAACTTCACTCCGATTGCTTTCTCAACGATCACCCCTTTCTGCCTGGTGCACGCTGCGATGTCAACCGTCACTGGCAACGCCTCTGACATATTTCATATATATTCTAATTACTTCACTACCAGTTACTAGGTATTTTACTATAAAAACCCTACCTACAGCTCTGTATTCTTTACACTATTCTAGTCTATTCTCCAGAGCTTAATCGGATTGCCTCAAACCTATCTCTTTCTGTATCGCCAGTCGCCTACGTCGCAGTAACCCTGCTAGTTAAGGCTCTGTGCTGACAGAGGCGGAGCGTGAGCGTCGGCGCCGCAACAACCTCTGCATGTACTGTGGAGGTTCGGGACACAAAGCGGAGGACTGCAAGAAATGCGCCAACGCCCCCTCCGGGTGTGCCGCGCGCGCGGAGTCTTCTTCCGCTCCTCAGGAATCCCCCGAGCAGTCAAAAAATTAGACAGCAACTCGGATCATACCTCCGATCCCTATCCGAGTTGTGTTGACTCCGGGGATCTCCCTGAGATTCGTCTCAACGCGTCCGCTCTTTCACCTAATGCCCTTTACGTCGATCTATCACCCTCCGTCATCAATTCATCATCATCTATCACCGTTCCGGACGAATGTTCAACCATTCCTCCGTCGGTTGTATCAAGTCTCGCTGTGGGATTCAACTCCGTGTTACGTACTCTTATCGACTCCGGATCATCTCACTGTTTTATATCAACTAAAATAGTAGAATCCAATGGTTTTGTTCCGTACTCGGTTCCCCCCGTAAGACTCCGATACCTCGACGGATCATCATCCATCATCACCCGGAAGCTTCGGCTACTCATCCGGTTTCCTTCCGGCACAGTCCATCAACAGGACTTTTTTGTCACCCGTCTTGATCCGCCTTGCGACATGGTTCTGGGATACAATTGGCTCTACCGCTTTAATCCGTTGATTAACTGGTCCGACACCAATATCTCATTCCGTCCCACTGTTTCCGAGGTTGGATCCCCGTCGACACCTCTGGATACTACTCCAGATTCTGTTTCGGTAGCTCCGGTTACGGACAAGACGGTTCCGGCTGCGGTTTATCCCTCCGTTCCGTCTACACCGATCGGGTCGAAATCGCCGGTCCGAGGTCCTTCTATGGGCAATCTAGGTCCTCCGATGGACGTTCCCAATCCAGCTCCTTCTATGGAACGCCCCACTCGAGCTCCGAAAACCAACGGACCTCGACGGAGCACCTCTGAGGCCTCAGGGCCTCGTCCCTTCCTTAAACCTCCGCCCATATCACTGGTGTCTGCAGCGGCATATCGGGTCCTCATCAAGGACAAGGATACGTGTCAATATACTCTCTGTACCACTCCGTCCGATGAGGCTCAGGCGCGCGGCGCCTCCGCCTCCGATCCGGACCTTTCTGGATTGCCCGCTCAGTACCACGACTTCGCTGACGTCTTCTCGGAGAGGGACGCATACCAGCTTCCCCCTCACCGAGAATACGACCTCAAAATCGAAATCTTCGACGGAGAGGTTCCTCCTATTGGCCACGTCTACTCCTTGTCCGAAAAGGAGTTATCGGCGCTCCGAAACTTCCTCGACGAAAACCTTAAAGCGGGGTTCATATACCCTTCTACGTCGAGCCACGGAGCTCCGATATTGTTCGCCAAGAAGAAGGACGGCAGTCTCCGGCTTTGCGTCGACTATCGGGGGTTGAACAAGATCACCAAGAAAGATCGATATCCGCTTCCCCTCATCTCGGACCTCCTCGACGCTCCCGGTAGGGCTAGAATTTATACGAAACTCGACCTCCGACATGCCTACCATCTGCTCCGCATCGCTCCGGGCGACGAGTGGAAGACGGCTTTTCGCACCCGCTACGGCTCCTACGACTTCAAAGTCGTTCCGGAAGGCCTTGCGAACACTCCGGCGGCGTTCCAGCGCTTCTTGAACTCGGTCTTCGCTGATTTACTCGACCTGACCGTCATCGTATATTTGGACGACATCCTCATTTACTCCGACGATCCCGCCGATCACGAAAACCATGTCCGCGAAGTGCTCCGCCGCCTGCGGAAGCACGGTTTGTTCTGTAAACTTCCGAAATGCGAGTTCGGAGTCACAACCTGCGAATACCTCGGTTACACTGGGGGCAGGCCACCACCTGCAGTGCCCGGAAACCGCCCGCAGATAATCGGAATATCGAATATTCTCGTCTTATCTTCGGGGTATCTCCGGGCCCCGGAGATCACAGGAAGATCGTGTATCTTCCTATGATCTGCACACCCCGCAGATCGTAAGTATGCCGGCACCGTAGATCGTAAGGAAGTCGTGGACCAAACAATCCCAAGAAGGCAATAAAAGACATTCTATAAAAGGTAATAAATGCTTCCATGTTAGCTAGCCCTAATAGACAATTTGTCTGCTCAATTCCTTGCACTACACACCGGTTCTTTACCCTGAATCTCTCTTCACATACTGAGTGTGCCATATAAAGTTTCTTACTCACATCACTTACATCGCCTTCGACCTCCTCACTGTAGACAGTATGCTCAGTCGGATCAAGTGCGTCAAAACACTTGATCTGAGTGTGTGGACGGACACACTCGAATTAACTGCTCTCGAACACTGCGTCGATCTGACTGCATTTGGCCATCTTGGCAGTCGATCTGACTGCACCTTCACACTTGGACAGAGTGTTTTCGGGTAGTTGATTTGACTGCGCGCTGCCAGTTGATTTGACTGCATTTATCACTTGGTTTTGAATACACAGATCTGTACTATATTCACAATAGACTACATTGCCTAATCCCCACCCAATGCACCAGCCTACCAGTCCGAAACAAAAGTCAACAATTTATAAGCAAAGTTCAAAATCATGACATCGCTACCAACGCTCGTGAATCGACCTTGGATGAAGCAGACGAGGATGTCAGCAAGATCAAGTCAAGAAGGCGACATGCGGAGCACCAACCTTAAGTCCATCGAGGCCTAAATCACTTAAACGACGCCGATAATATCCATCTACAAATGAGACAAGGAGTCAGCGAATGAAAAGGCGCAAAAAGAGCCAAAGGAAAAGAAAAACCAACGGGCCCTGAAATTAAAGAGATTAGCTAAGGAAACCCGTGGACAAAAATGTTCCTTGAGACCGGGACAAAAACCCTGCCTAGCGAAAACTTTTGAGATGATGCGTGGTCGTTCGGCGAGAAAGATTGGGGTGTTACCTTTGCAAACACCAAACAGCGATGCACTGGATGAAAATATTAGTATGAAAATGGACTGTCTCTGGTGTCCCCAGCATGAAATGTCTTCAAAGGTCCCCGCATGATTCAGTCTGGAAGTAGATGAGTTAGAGAAACATGAGGAAAGAGAACTTGCCTCGAGCCCGGACCACTGAAGAGCAAGGCGATCAAACGGTCCTAAGAAAGAAGATTAGTAGTATAAGCGGTGTGCGTTCTCCGCCATACCGGGCGGTACACGCCCCGCAGGCACCAGGTTGCGGGGGGCGGCCGCGTAAACGACACATAAGAACATATGCCGGGGGGCGGGGCATCCTCTCAGGTCGGTTGCACGCAGTAACTTGGAACGCCGCCTGACGGAGTACGCCATGTTGCAGCGAACGGACACCTGGGTGTACACGGTGAGGCAGCGGACAACGGCGTACATGACACGGGGACGCGCGCACACACGTCGGCATCTGCACCGTGTACGGGGCGGGATAAGCGGCGGGCAGGCCGTATGTGCCACCGATTAGCGGTTAAACCCTTTGCACAGGTAGGGAGGGGATCGGGTAGGAGTTGTGACGGTGCTGCGCAATAACGCAGGCAGACACTGCAGGTGCAGGTAGCGATGAATGACTACACGAGTCGCTACTCGGGCAGCACATCTGTGAATCAGTGCGCCCGTGCAGCAGCCTAAACGTTCATGCCGCTCATGCTGCACACGCAGGTAGGCTGAATGTGCGCACGGAAGGCCTCAAATAGAGGTATAGGACGCTGCGAGATGGAATTTCAGGAGATTACACCCGAAATGTGCGCACTAGCCAGAACGGGCCCAGGAAGACACTGTAAGTAGTATGGACACGTGGTGGAAGTATACCTAGACTATTCCTCTGCTCCTCTATCCAATTGTATCGGCCCACTTGCGCCCAAAACTGCAGCGGAGTCTGTGATTCTGCGTAGGACAGCGCTAGGGACTCCGGGGGAGCCTCATGATCAGAGCGGCAGCAAGTCGGATTTGAGGAGGCGCACAAGCCCTAGCGGTACCAGATTATCGGCTGGATGAAAAGGGCCAGAATTCGAGGAGGTCATCACAAAAGAGGTGTTTATCATGGAATTGCTGTTGGATTGAGTGAATGCGCTTGAGGCAGTGTATCTTCGACCTTTCTGGCGGTGGTGGGAGAGGAGAGAGAAATGTCACGATGTGTCACACCGTTCCGACGTTTCCGATGTCGCATGACTCGCATCAAACCAGCAATTTGTCACCCTCTCTGTGCGTCTAGAGGCTAATCGTTCTTTGGTTTTTAGATTCGATTCTGAGGTGGCCAAGTTGACTGGGTTTAACGTTGCCTGGGGCTCAGAAATAATGCAATGGAACTGGGTTCGACGTAAATACGGTTCAATTTTGGCTCGATTGAATGTTCAACTCAGTGTTCGCCCAAAGGGCAAAGGCCTTTGGGGATCTGGCTCAAAATTTTGCCCTTTACCAAAGCCTTTGGCGCTCACGTGTATGCTACATCATTTTGGTTTGTCTTTTTGATATTCTCTCTTTTTTCCTCGCACCGACGTCCTGCATGGAAACCACTCACACTGCAGGTGTTATTTGGCGGGACGGAACTTCGTACAGGCAAACTTGAGGCTAACCGTTCACGAAGGTCATGAAAGCGGAGGAAATCATGATGGAAGAGCTGGCCAATGCTACTGAGGATGACATTCCAGACGATGGGTGTGGAGATACACTCAGATGAAGAGTACCGTGCGTAGAAATTGTGTTGGCCACGAATAAAATTGCCAGTGTCAGACCGCGTGGGAATTTGATCAAAGGCCTTTGCCGTGCCCTTTGACCAAAGCCTTTGCCCTTTGTAAGGCCTTTGGCAAATTTCGGGTCGCCATAAAGGCCTTTAGGGCGAACACTGGTTCAACTAACCTTTCATTGGTTCATTCCTTTGTTACTTGGCTTTAACCTCAACACTACCCAAATCATGTATTCAAACTTCGGTGAGTCTTCATTTCGGGTCATGCATCGTTGAACTGACCTCAACTATCCCGGGCCAGCCAATATATTTCAGCCAAATTCGAATTGTGACCAACGAGAACTAGGGTTGAAGTACCTGTACAATACTGGTGAGTCTTCTTCGTTGGCATTCTTGCGGCCACGGAATATTGACTTTGGTTGCAGATCCAAGCGCAGCTCAACGCCGGTTCAAAGCTTTCCTTGGGATTCGAAATTACGCTGTGAGTCTCGTTCATTCGCGTTCATCTTCCGTTTACTCACGTCCATTGCTCTAGATCTCTGTACTGGGATTCCGAGTCCGCGCCACAACTCAACGTCGAACTCGACCCTATCCATCCCGAGTTAAGCATTCCTCTCATTTCAATCTTCGTCGCATTACTCGCCTTGCCTTCGTTTCGTTCCTCCAACCTAGACTGGCACTCGGCTCAAAGATCTCCCCCACCCCTCCGCAAAATTCAGCAGTGCCGCGTTCACACTGCCCAGGTAAGTGTTCTCCTTCATTCAATGTAATTATTTTATTTCCTGGAACTGAACTTGCGTTCCTCAGACAACCCAACATCGATTCTATTTCTGTCCCCAACACTTCAGCTACAAGTACCCGGGCTGAATTTTCCTCAACTTCACTTCTGATTCAAGTACTTACCTCCGATTTCTGTAGCTAACCTCTGCCCGTCACACATCGAATCCAATTACATGCGTGCAAGACCTGTGAAGAAGGGGAAATGAGTTTTCATTGACAGGCACTGTACTTCTGTCTTCGTTTGCTTCGTTGAATTCAAGCTGACTGACATGTTATTCACAGCTTGAATTGAATTGCCGTACCTCTTTTCTCCGCGCTGTCTATCTGATTCAAGTCCCCGCGCAACCGGAATCCTAATCCCACAGGCATTGTTTGAGAACGCAAATGCTCTAGGGCAGCCGAGCAGTATGTTTTTAACCGAGAATATAACCAGCAACAGGATATATTTCAGTGGTACATAGGATGATTTTCACCGACCGTAGGATGAAAAGTGGTTGTTAATAGGTTCGCTGGGATAGGATAAATACCATACTAGTTCCGTCATTTCCAACCTATAGGCGTGCCAACCCTTCCGAACGTTTTTCAACCTAACGCAGTTTAGTTTGAGTGTTAACCTATTCCTTCTTGAATAACACACACTAGCTTGTTGAAAAGGCAGCAAAAACATTGATTATTATTACGGGCTACTAGGTATGTACTCCGCACATTGCTACCCGGACCGCTCCTGGCTCCTCCACTCAAGGACTCAGCGGGACTGCGTACTCCCGTGCACCCGAACTGAGCAGCTCAACGCTGTCGATCTTGGTTCCCCAGTATACGGACATGGGGCACAACACAATCAGCAACGGACGTTGTGCGAAGACACATTGCATACCTTGTCCAGGAAAGCTCTCTGCCACAACGTGCCGCTCCATTCCCCACCAACGCGCTATTTCGCACTTGAGCGAGGGGGGAAGATCCGTCCCCGTGTAGCGCGAAGCCTTGGGACCCTGGCGCGACATGACATGCAAAAATTAGTTCACAGTCCAATGTTCGATAGGAATGACACATACCGATCCATCGCAGCTGCTACTGATCCCCCTTTCTTCCCACGCCCGTTCTCACTGCTGGCCCTGCTGTTCATCGCGCATGCGGCAGCCTACTCATCCTGCCGGTATACGGCCTCGGGATCCGAAAGAAAACAAAGACTATCTTGAGGAATTGAAATAGGTATCTTGAGAAGGGTAGAGAGCACAGTAAGATTTGCGGCATCCGAGTCAGTAACACAGATTGAGGCTTTGCGTTCATGCGCGAGTTGAGCCGTGATGGTCAAGTTCGCCAGATGCAGCTGTTTAGATGGCACCCGATCTAGCTAACTCTGCAGTGGAGTTGTAATGATCAGTGGCCCTAGCAGGCTTCAACACTCACTGAAAGGGTGGAACATCACCGCCGGCGTTCTTTAGCAGTTTGCTCAGGCCCAGCTATCTATGCCGATGAGACCTTAAACATCATTTGATTAAATTGATTTAGCTGAGCTCGAACTCGGCGACGAAAAATACAGTAGTGCTCACCGACCCAAACTTATTCAAGCGGATTGAGTTAGATTGAATCCAGACCATTTATCCCTACTAGTACTTCTCCACGAAAAATTTGAAGCACGGCAGCTACTGCTGATTTGTGCCAATGTTCACTGGTCAATGTTGCAAGTGGAGCAGGAATAGGTTGCGGGTCTACCGTATCGCACAGTTACATCGGCCGGATCCGTTCTACATGACGGCGCTGGTGGCCCCACACCCGCCGCCGTTCACTGCGCGCGAGGGGGCATGAAATGTTGACGCTTCTCACGGGGGCTCGGAATACTGCGCCGAGTTGATGACCAGGGCGAGATGCTCCTTGGTGTCGCGGGAATTGTGGTAAAGATGAAGGAAGGCGGGACCATGGGGGGTGGGTATCCGGGTTCGTGCCATACATTTCACCTCGACCGGCTTGACACGGGCCTTGATGTCCATGTCTGCGGCTGCACCGACTAAAGAGGCGCGGTGTTTTTTGGGAGGGAGAGGGACAGTCGGCGAGTCGTCGTTCTCTTTGGCGTCCTCGGGAACGACCCCGTTCTGGCGCCGGGGACCCTGTTGGCGGCCCTTGTCGCCTGAAGCCCACTTTGACCAGTCCTTTGTGCGGGAGGGCGAGGCGGGCGTTCCGAGCGCATCCAAAAGAAAAGTGGCTCAACCGAGAGGTCACTTCTCGTACCAGGCACCACTGTAATACAGTGATGGCCTCTCCTGTACAAACACGGAATGCATTGGACCACGGAAGGAAGGCAAGACAGCGGAGGGAGCGAGTAAAGAAAGACTTGTGCTCCGCGGCGCCGTGGATGCATACTGCCAGCGTACACATGATTATCTCCGTTGTTACCGTCCGGTGTATGGTGAAGAAAATGTATGTTCCCAGATGCGGCTCCAGCGGGGAGGAGATGTTGGTGTAAGAAAGAAAGACGGGAGATAGAGGGAGGAGGGCAATGGATAAAGGAGGCAAGGGTTCGGCGATAAGGGTAGGGCAAAGTAGGAGGAACGGTGGGGGGACAATGAGCAAGAGGTGGTAGATGGTGGCCGCCCCCGAGCAGCCAATATTGCCCTGACACAGCAGCCGATTGCATGAAGCAGCGGCATCGCCTCAGTAATGTATTGTGTGTGTGCGTATGATGAGTAGACAAAGATGCGGCGGAAGCGGAATGCGTCGGCGGCAGCGAGATGGCTCTTGATCACCCGCCCGGCATGTGCCACCTACTCCCCTCCCCTGCTCCTCCGTAGGCATTGTTGTTATGTGACAAGTGGAAAGAAGGATGCGCAGGCAATATTGAGCGACGACGACATACGCGGTGCACCGTTCCGGCGCCGAAGAGGTGAGACGCGGCCGCGGAGGGCGGGACCGTCTCCGTGCGGTGGATGGGCGCATTGGCATTGGGGGTGCAAAAGTAGGAGTTTGGTGTGGGTGTGGCTGCGACACGCGTACAAATTAGTATATATATTTTTTCTGAAAGAAGATACCGAGGGTTACGCACCGGCGGCAGCAGTGTTCTGTGACTGTGCCATCTGCTGCTTGGTGCTCGACGTGCTCCATCTTTTGCAGCATCTAAGGAAGTTGTTAGCATTGGCTTGAATATCAAGGACCAAGGAAAGCAAGGAGCCCTCCCCGATCACATACCGTCGCAGCCCCCGCTGGCCGCGGGCCCATTTCTCTATGCACTCCCCCGCCTACAAAGAAATGTGTCGTCAGCCTTCAGCCCTTGATTTCAACCAAAACAAAAGGAACACATATTTCTGTACCCAAAACGGCGCAGGCGAGCTTTAGCTAGCCACCATGGACGGAGAAGCAAGCGAAGGTGAAGGGAGCAAAGTGGGAAAATAAACAAAAAGAAGAACGAATCACACCTTATACCGCCCCGGCAACCCACACCGTCTTCAAATCCGCTGGTTCTGCGGGCTGATCACAGGGAAGGGTGAGCCGGGGCGTCTGCGGCAAAGAAAATTACAATTAGAGGGAAAGTGGGAGGGAAGAGGAAAGACGGAGAGAGAGCAAACCCGACTCGCTGTCCCGCCCGCGAGATTGGCGCAAAGAATCGACGCCGATCGAAAGACGCACGGGTTGCCACCTCCGCCACCAATCCTCGAACAAAAAAAAAAGGAACAAGCGACTCACCGGCACCGGCACCCCACCTCTTCCCGCAGTCCCCTTCGTCCTCGACGTCGTCTGTGTCGCTTGTGGTGTCCCCTGTGTCGTCGGGTACATACCCCCATCGACGTTCCTCGCCCAACTCGGCTATCCCTACGCCAAACTAGCATTGGCGTTCAAAGCAGGGGCGTCAGGCGTGTTGAACCGGGCCCGCTCAGGCAATCGGCTCTGCCCACTCTGCCCTTGCCCGTGTGCGAGCGCGGCACGCACGTGCTGAGAAGAACTCGCAAGGTGGGTGGAGAGAATGCAGGAGGAAGCAGCATGAGGATGGCTAGAATGATACGGTCTCCGTGACGCATTCGTGCTCTCCAGCAGGATTACGTCCAGATCGTACGGCACCGTGCTCGTGCGTATGTTGTTGAGGCGTCGGCGACCCACCGGCGGTGTGTGGGCGCGAGGGGGGCCGGGCGTAGAGGGTGCAAGGGAAAGAGGCGAGGCAGAGGAGGAAGAGGCGACGGGATAGCGCGTGGACGGGACAAAGGAGGAGATGGGGTAATATGGGGGCTTTGGGCTTTGAGTGGGACCAAGGGGAAAAGGAGGGGTTAGTGGATGGAGAGGAATAAAAGGAATATCAGAATACACGGAAAAATGCTAGGGCAAAGGCAGAAACTTCGCGGAGGAGGACACTATAGGTCACAGCAATGTAAGGTAAAGGCAAGTAAAGGACATTGATCATCTGCGTCTCCCCGTTCGTCCGCGGCGTGATGACGAGTCGGAGAAGAGACGCGGTGCACGCACCCAACTTGGCACCAAAGCATAGGGAAGTTGGGTGAAGAGCCTGGGAAGGAACATCCCAACGGCTGCATGCTCCTGCAGCTCGGTAAAGCGCGTCTGCGCTGGATAGGTTCGCCGACGGCGTGACGTCAGGGAGGGACCATGCTGGCTCTTTGCAGATTATTTGTGGCCCATCGACCGAAGTACTGAAGCTGACACTCCAATTGACGTTGCGGCGGTAGGTTGCGGTAAAGGACAAGACACTGATCCGTGGCAGTGCGGCACTGCCATAGCCCAGGCGGTGATGCCCCTTTTCCAAGTTTTTTTTTGGTTTGAACCTAGCCCTAGCCTGAGCTCAGATTGCTGGACCCATAGATTCACTACATGGCCGCGGTGTAACTGTCCTACCACTCTAAGATTTGAGACACCGTGCCTGGTCCGTGCGTAGCGACCCGCGGTGGCTGTGAGTGCGGCATTTCCGCTTTTGCTTACCGTGTTCAATTCGCCGTCTTGGCGGTAGCTCAAATCCAACACGAGCCAGAGGTCAATGCGGCGCCTCACAAAATTATTAGGCTCCTCACGGGTAAATTACCCGCAGTACTGCTCACCTGCTGCTGCTGTTCCTCATAAGCTGCTTATGAGTAACACATACTACATATACCACTTACCGCGTAAAGTAGTATGTCGATGTTCAGAGGTAAATTCTACGCCAAACGTCGCCGGATTCTCTGAGTCTTCCAGATGAAGAGGGTACAAGTAATGTCTGGGTTGTGTTCTCTTAACAGGACTGGATCCGGGAGCTAATCGAGTTTTGAGGAGTACTGGTGAAACAATAATCCTTAGTTTATGGTGGCGGACAGTCCGTGGAAGCTCACCATCTGCCCAATCAGCAAGCCAAGGAGTCCACCTGCTTTCAACGCTGATCAGTTCGAACTCGTGTATAAAAATCATGGAAGGCGCACCTAACTATGAAACGGACACGTCGGCAATAATTGAAGGATCCTCCAAAATCCTCGCAACAGATAACCAAGAGAGTCCTCTTGTAATATCGGACTGACTTGACTTCCACTGTTGCCATCCGTGAATCAGAGGCATTGAAATCAATCAAACCATGTAGGTCGAAGTCACCTCAGAAAGATTGGATGGAACATTGCAAAGACTTCCCTGCCAGGAATGAGCCAAGGGGCCAAGTATGACCGGTCCACGTGTGGAAGATTCTGCGAAGCCTAAGTAGACTGATTTAGGAGGTGAATTCTTAACTTAGCCCTACGTTCCAAAACTGGACGGTATCCAAATGGACACAGGGGACTGAAAAATCGGTGAGTGAGTTTGGAAATGAATTCAAAACGATGACGCACCTTCAGTTGGCCGGTAGCGTAAGCTACACTAAAGGCACCCCATTTAAACGAATTCCATTGGCTGGATGGTGTCTTTGGAGGACTACAACGAAACAGGAGGAAATTTAAAAATCGAGTCGAAAAGAAAGGAGACATTCGCCATTACCGTCATGCTGATCTCGTCCTCCCGCCCTCCGAGTCAGTTATCACGAAGCTGGGCGGAAAAGATATTCGAATGAATATACAGGGATAAGAGTGACACACAATGTTCGTGTCCCCGCTCCGCTTCATCTCCAAATTGCGAACACGGGTGGTGCTTCCTACCGCTGGAAGTGAGATACTTGATTGTTGACGTTGATGTTTCAGCAAGGAGGCTTCTGCATTACAATTTTTGAGATGATCTGAATTGAAGGGGGATACTTTACTATTTCGCTCAATTCGTAAGTCACGTGTCACGGGCCTCAAAATTTCAGAAAATTATCGAACCTGTCATGGGTCACCGGGAGCAATTTTGAACATTGAAAAAAAAAGTCACAAAATCAACGAAAACGAGTTGAAAAATCCAATTTTCTCCCCCACAATGCCTTGAGGTCGAAAAAAATTGCACCGCTCACTCAATGCCAAACTGGAAATTGCTGCTGCTCAACCATCGAATATCTGCTGCAGGCTACCGGTTTTCTGGGTGTCTACGGCCCTTTGGGGCTAGTCTTACAACGGTAAGTAACACTGATTTAACCTTTGGTTCAACCCTAGCAAATTAAGCCAGAATTGTGTGTTGTCAGCAGTGTTTCAGCCCCACGCCAACAGGCCAGTCTCGGTGACATTTTCGAATTTTTCCCCTGGTCACGGTGGGTCCAGCGGATTTTCGAAAACTGAAGTTCGAAAATTTGTGTCACGGGTCACAGCCGCGGAGAATTGAGCGAAATAGTACAGTACTACGGGCGAGTATCAGTGTGTGTTATCAGAAATTTCGAGGTTGTTGTAGTCTCTCGCAGCCAGACGCTTCAACGATGATGCTCGTACCTCGCTTGTTGAAGTCTGTTATTAACCGCGGGGGTCCGATCGCGTAGCCGCCTTATTATGTAATCTCGTGTAAGCAGAAAATCATCGGCGTGTGTATTCGCTCTTGCACGAAATCAAGCAAGCTGATTCCTGGGAACCTTTGTCATTAGTACTACCAGAGCCGTCTCCCCTATTTTTCTGGAGAATTTTAGACTGATATTAAATATCTGGGGAGTGCATCACTTGAGGATCGGCTTTACCCGGGCCTTTCGGCAAACCGAGTTTCAAGTCGTTTCACGAGATTCCAGGCTGCCAGGACGGTTAGTAAAGACTCAGTGACCACATCCATGTACAAACCATGCAGAAAGTCGCGTTATTTTCACCCAATCCTTTGCGCGACGAAAATTGCTTACGCGAGATTACACAATAACGCGGCTACACGATCCGACCCCCGCGGTAACAACAAGACTAAGGTTGTTGAGGTGATGAAACTTTTAATCTTTGTGAAGGTTGTCGACGGCATCAGCGGATCGCATACTGGTATTTGGCGGCCCGCTCAGGGCGCTACCGCGCAGAGACTTTGGCGTGAATACGGGGAGTTTAGAGCCTATGGCACTTGCAAATCTTGATCGGTGGTAGTACGGGTCAAGCACTGAGCTGTGGTGGTGCCGCCTACTGCCGGCAATGCCGAAGAAATGCCGAGTTGAACGCGATCACGTGTCGCGCTCAATGAATCTGATCATTCCGACGTATATGATACATATATCCCCCCTCTGTTGGAATATGGAGTTATGGCAAACTCCAGGTATGTTCCCGGCGCAATATCTGTCGAATTAGTATCCTTATTACTTGGTTGTAATTGCACTTACCGACGGATTGAGGTTCATACCTACTTACACTAGATATGTTTATATTGGATATTGTAGTATAAAAGTAGTGTACTTTGACCTGTGTACATTACCGGATTACAGCGAGATTCCCCGTCGTTGCAGGTTCCGTTGGTCTGATGGGGCTTATTTCCACACCCTCTTCTTTGGTGCAGGCGTGAATTGATACACTCCACATTGCTCCTTTAGTGCAGATAGATATCTCAAGCGGCAGATGTGAGCGGCTTATAAAGATGTGCTGCTGCTCACGGAATCGCAAAATTTTAGCCCAGTTGGTATTGCTGCCATCTTCCCGTGATCACGTTTAAAAAGAGCATAATCAAAGGGGCGGGGGTTCAAATCCCAGACCATGTCCGGTGCCGATACAAATGCTTCTGCAGCGGACTCAGCTCCAATGAGCAAGGGCCCAGTCTTTTGCAAAATTTAACTGCCGAATGCGCCAGGAGACACCAATTGCTGCTCATGATCATGAGCGGCTTATCAATTAGTGCCTGAGGAATTGGGCAAAGCCATTCGCGTAGTACTTAATCACGGGTTGCTATTTGTTCGATAGTAAGATTGCCCCTGCAGATTGAGTGTTACCCGGTGACCCATTATATGCATAGACAACGTCGGCAGCGGCAGCGGCGCGCAACAACGAATCGAACCGATCTTTTACGAGGTGTATAATTGTGCCCTGTGCCAGACAATTGGACAAAGACAATAAATAAGAAGGAGAGTAAATATAAGCCGCAGGACCGTACCACCGGCCGACTGAATACCTGAACGCGGGCTTTCGATACCATTTAGGTAATGGTGGTACTGAAGCTGCTTCCTACTGTGCAATGGTTATGTCCTCCTCACGGCAACAGATGGTGCTTCTCGTGAAGTTGACGAGTTTGAAGCAAGGGCATTGAAGACATATTCAATCGCCGCGGGTCAGCAGCTACCCGATAACTGGACACCTTCAGCTGTGCGATGGTCTCGGCTGTGCTTACCCGCTGGCCACGTTGCGCGCTCGGCATGGAAGGAAGCTTTGAAACCTATCGGTAAATTGTGATGCCCCCGAAATGTGAAGGTAAAAGTCACTCACCCGTTTATCCTATAATTGTGTTCTAATGACAAATAGATTGCATGCGACAACAAGATGTGTTTTGCGGAGGTGCACTTTTACCTCATGTTCAAAGTCGGGGATATCCGTAAGGCTCTTGCGGTTGTCTCGATGTACGGCGAACATCACGCAGAATTGTTCCGGAAGTCCTCAAAGACTTATGTCACGATGCAGCACCTGGGCAACTCAGATGTCCGGGTCATCGGTGTCGACTGCATCAAGTCAGCCGTTATGCTTGCGCCGGACCTGCAGTACGGCAAGAAACATAACGATGGATCTGAGCTAAACCATTGGTATTTGATGGAGAAACCAGGGCTGAAATTGTTGGAGAGGATGGGAGTAGCACAGGTACTAGTACCAGAGGAATAATTCAGTTCAGAGGAACCTCTGAGTTGATTCGATGGTGGAATTGAAGCAAGACGAGCCGAACCGGGCCGGTAATTGATGCGATCGGCACAGCCCCAATTAGCTGCTGTTAGCTCTCCCATCACAATCATTCGGAGAGCTAACAGCGGTGAATTACAGATAATATTCCACTACCGCTGCGAGGTTCGAAAAATGCTGATAAAATTCTTCACCCCTAAACAGGCACTTCTATGGAGAGATGTTGGTAAAAAACTGTGAATCAACATTTTTGACCAGCTTCTCACCACGAGCACAAGAAATACTTTGGAATTTGTAACTAGCGAGGAACGAGCGCAAATGTTACAGCGTCTGTCTTGGAGAGACTACTTTGGAATGTGCTGGAGGAGTATTTGGTGGCATGGGATAATACAGGAGTCAAAGAGTAAGAAGATCTCAGCCTCCTGATATTTTTATTCGTTAAGACTGATCACCACGACACAACTTCGCATATTGTTTACGCATCCGGACGGCAATAACCTCAACCGTAAGAATCTCCTTCAACAGCCTTGATGCAGCCCGACTATGAGGGTTCTTTCTCACTGGTCCCGAAGTGACAGGGCGGACAAGCTTCCACGAAGGGATTCGCTGCACTGGAGTTTTGATGCTGGTGAGCCCGCCGGCATTTATTTCTGTGTTCTTCAATCAGAATCACCAAAGAAAGTCAAGAACGACCAACGTACTAAGATGCCCGTCTAATTAAACGCACTCGTGGTATCGGCCCGGGAATCTTGGGGATAACATTCACCTTTGTACGTCCAATGAGTCAAAGTGAATAGCAAGGTCATGATTACTGTACCTTCAATGAGCCAAAATCTTCGCCATCGGCCAGTGGCTGTGAAGTTGGTACAAAATCCTCTTCGGTGTATGGGAGTAGTACCTCCGGGAACACGCCGGAACCAGTATGTAGATTTATGTAGTATGTTCTATTTGATATGACTCCTAGTGACTTGTACATATCTCAGTAGTATTCAAGCCGATATATTTTGCCTATGCCAATAACTACAATTATCTTGAACCCAACTACTGTGTGATTATATTGACACGCTCACCCTGTGTCTAACTTCATCTGCGCCATTACGGTGTCGGACAGTGGCTCCAGAATTTCGATGCTCATGCACATGTGTGGTAGGATGCTGGATCGCGACAAGCACGGGAATACTACGGAGCGTCAGAGCATGCCATCAAGGGTGTCCATATGGCAGATCAAAGGGAATGTAACGAAATGCAGCAAAATACAAGCGGAACGAGAAGGATATTTTGAAAGTGTCATGTGACCGTGATCGATCAATTCGGTTGTTCGCGTATCTTCCATGGTGATCGCCAGTCCATTCCCTCTTTCCTTCCGCCACCATGGATGGGGGAGACCTGTATTCGTACTCCAGCAGCAGGTCCTCGACTCCGGTGCAGGACCTCTACCAGACCATCCCTGGGCTTTACATGGATTCCGGCGCTGCTCGTTCTAGCAGCTCCTTGGACGACTGCCAGTGGGGGTCTGGTAGCGGTACCGCAGAGCCGTTTAAGCCAAACTCCTTCACTCCGAACACCTTTCGATACGATAACCCAAGGCATCGGACCACGATGCAACGGGGTCAAATTCACGACTTCGACTGCGGCCAGTGCGCGGCTCTGCATCGCGACAACTTGGTCTTGAAGACGGAAAATGACACACTCTTGTATGTCCGATGCTTGCACTCCCTATAATAACAAAATAACCCTGTTATGGCAACAGGAAAGCATACAACTCGTTACTCAAGGCTGTTCGGCCCATGTCGTCCGTGTCGGAGCCTGGTTTGATTTCGTCTGCCTTGCCCGATCCGGGATTCTCGACTTTAATCCAGACCACACCTCCTCCAAACGAGTTGGACTATCCTCTGGTCCAATTCTGGCATCACCATGAATTCCAGGCCTTTATGGACAAAACCAAGGGCGAGTCTAGTATAGATGAGCCTAAGCCCCGCGGAAACTCGGGCGCCTCGCAGGGTATCAACGTCTCGATGCGCTACGTTTCTGACGAGAATGGTAATGTCATTGATGGGTATCGTGGGTCGGCTATTCGTGCCTTGGCCCTGGGCAGTTGGCCGCAAAGGGCCTCGCTCCTGCAACCTGGGGCAAAGCTGGGCTGGACCTGCAGCACAACTTTAGCGCTGCCATTTGTGCCCAATACCCGGAGAGATGCGCCTCTGCGCGCACGATTGGAAGGTGCAGTATATGGTGACAAACATGTTCTCATCCTGGCGCACTCATCGCACGGGCGTCGGTATCAAGTCCGAGGCCGTTGACAATGGCCCCGCCGTCGTCCCAGCTCTCGGTGCACCACCACCATCTCTGGTAAAACGGTCCAAGCGCAGCAAGCCGAAGGCCACACTCGGCAACTCGAGGACACCAAGGTAAGCAATGTACTGTTCTATCACGATTTTTCTGTTGATGCTTTCTTGTCGTAGGAACCTCTGCATGATAGATTGGTGCACCAAACACCCAGGAGGGGACCTCGACAATTTGAAACTGTACTGGGGTAGCATAGAAGGCACCGCCGACGAAAAGGTGCGTGAATCTGGCTCTGTTCTACCCATATTAACCACATCTTTGCAGAGATGGGTTGACAACTCCAAAAAAGCAATCAACGCTAAATCACAGGTGAGTTCACAAAGTTCTCGTCGATTCATGCACTTACTTTGGTTCCCAGGCTGCACAGTGATATCGATACTTTTCGGGGCGTGGTTGTAGATATATCCAGATGTTTAGTAAAATATTTCAATGCATCCGCAAATTTCTACCTACATGGATGTGATTTGAAAGCGTAAATATATCTATTGATTTCGCTATACAAATACAGACCACATCGGCGCATCCAAAAATAACCGCATCCCTTCTGCCTCGATTCCCCTCCATACGAATAGATATTCATGCAATGAGATCTATGTATGCTAAATATTTTGGCAGGCAATATTTTCATTGCATCTCTATCTCTCTCTCTCGACTTCCCAACACGGACTTTTCACTGGGTAGCTATAGCTAGCTAGCGCTCAAGTGCCAAGCAATCAAGCCAGGTTCGATTCCCGCACAAGAAGAAAAAAAAGGCTTTTTCTATGGAGCGCATTGTTGTTTTCACGCACATTGGAACATCATTTTTGTTCAAAAAATTTGAGGTCAAGGGGAAAAGTTCATTCAAGCGCATTCAAGTGCCAAGAAATCCGTCGAAAGGCTGATGTGCTTCCAGCTGCACTCAACTGGGCGGCGCGGGTGCGGGTGGGTTGCGCGGGATGAACCCGAAAGTGCCCAAAATCGGGAAATTAGTACCTAGGTACTAATATGCAATGCTTCTGCTGTTTACAGTGTCTTCATTGTGACAACTCAACTTTGCCCGCAGTGATTCCGTGGGATGCCTAACTACGCGCGAAGAAGGAATTGTAAGTGCACATATCTTTCCACTCGCAACGGCCAATATTCGGCCAAATATTGGGGCATAGAGCCTATCGTGGCAAGATATTGGGGGCCACATTATTCTGCCACTATTCTGCCAATGTTCTTCCAATACGCCTTGTATTGGCAGAATAGTCGGCGGCGGGGTTTGCCTCAAACTCCGTTCGAACGGAGCTATAATTATTCAATGGTTCAAACTTGGGATGGCTCGCATCACTCGCAACAATTGAGCACATGATCTTCTCCGCAGCCTCAAGGCTCAGGCTCCTCATCTTCAAGTCTCCTTTTCCAGATGGATGGAATCATCGTACCACACCGTGCTCACACTAAGGAGAAACTAACTCGGACCACTATGTGCTCCTGACAGTTTCTCAATGACCGGATTGGAAATCCAGCCCCATCGATAGCCTGCTTTGGACCACCACCTCAAAATCGGACCACTATGTGCTCCTGATGATGAGGAGAAACTGACTCGGACCACATGGTGCTCCTGACGAGGTTTCTCAGCGGATGGAAACTCACCAAGAGCGCGATCGATACTGTGCTAAACTGACTGGGAGTCACTCGGACCACTATGATGATCCTGACGAGTTTTCTCAAGTACTACGCGCGATCGGCCAAGAGCACTGTCAAAACCTCTTTGGATTCTGCACGGCGTGTTCACCCTCGGTCTTGTGCTGATGACACAACTTCCTGCACACTATCGTCAGACTGACTTCAGTTGAGTAATTCAACATTGCTTTTATCACCTCGTACCCAACGTAGGTTCATTTAATTTTGTCTTTTGTTGACTTATCACTGACGTTTCCCATCAAATAGATTCTCAATGTCTACTTTGGCATGCCTTGATCTCAACACCGAGATTGTGCCCTTCCAATTCGCGGTACCTCCACACGTTTTTATCGACACTTGAAATGTTTGTCTAACGGTCCTTTGGTACGTGGTACACCACTCAATGCTTTCGTTCATTAATTTTGCGTGCAGGATTTGAATCCGGGCATCTCGGACGTGTGTCGAACCTCGGAATCCTTATCACACTTTGACTTGAGGTACGGTTTGTGTCTTTGAGGCATTCTATGGGCCCTTAATTTTTGGTTGGTTTGTAGGTCCAGTTTGACGATGTCAAACTCAGGCTCTTAGGGGATCATCTCACTCGTAAGTACTATCCAATCTTTATTCAATTCAACATTCAACCGACCTTCATTCCTCTAGAAGTTTCCATTGATGCAACACCTCAATGCTCCACACTAAACAAAAAAAAACTGCTTGGAATCGAGGTCATTTCATCTTGCATCTCGTTGGACTGACCTTCAATCAAATAAATTTCTAGGGTTGTTCAGCTACTCTCTCCAGGCTTGCCTTTGATTCCAAACCTATTCAATAATTCTATCGGCCCTTTGATCGAATTAGCACTGGGACTCGGGTGCAAGATGATATCAGTGAGTTCGACTTGGTTTTGAATTATCCTGACTTGCCTTTGACATACAGGCCCAGGCCGATCCGGTTCAACGACCGCTTGTTACCTAGGCCTAAAATATCCAAGTTCTATGGGACATACGTAACATTCGATGGTGTGTGCGGTCAAAATTCATCGAGTTTTCATTATGAAACTCATCCATTCCAGATCGGACCATTCGTACTCGGAAAAATACCTCGACACCGCCAAGCTCGCCCAGCTGTGGACTGACTTTGAGTCTTTGATTTTGTGGGACGGAGAACTTGAATTGGCTTCAAGTCTTGCCCCAAGTGGCAAGCACTCGGGCCGATGGTTCCGAGATCAATATCCTTCGAGGCCACAACTTCTTCAGACTTCCGGTGACCAACTCACCAACGATGCCCGCCCCACCGTCCTTTCTCTCCCGGGTCGACGCCTCCACAGATGCCTTGCATACGTGCAGCCCGCATCGCTCTCGGACGGGTGGGATTCCGAGCCGTTCGTCCTCACCACTCTAAAGGATGGCCGGCTCGTGGGACGCGGGAGCAGCAACGACAAGGGCCCGGTGCTGGGCTGGCTCGCAGTGCTGCAGTGGCATCGGACGCCCTGCCCGTTAACTTGAGGTTCTGCTTTGATGGGATGGAGGAGAATGAGAGCGAGGGGCTGGATGAGCTGGTTGAGAAGGAGCGGGACGGCTGGTTCAAGGGCGTGGATTGTATGTGCATTGTGAGTCGCGTTCTTTTGTTCTTTCGCGTGTATTTTATACTAATGGGGTGTGTAGAGCGACAACTACTGGCTCAACACGTGCACGGGCGCGCTCACCTATGGCCTGCGCGGGCCCGTCTACTTCAAGATAAACGTCTTCGGGCCTGGGCGGGACTTGCATTTTGGTCCGTCCTGCCTGCTCTTTCCTAATACTAATATACTAATACTCCACTGCACAGGCGTATTCGGCTGCACAGTCCACGAACCCATGACCGACCTCATCTCCCTCATGTCCCACCTCGTCGACGCCCAGGGCAACATTCTCGTGCCCGGCGTGGACCAGACGGTGGGCGTCGCGGATGTCGCGGAGAGGTTAGTGCTGTTTCTTTCGAGTTTTCGTGTTTCCTTCGCTTCCGTGCAAATGGGCCCGAGGTGGGCTTCGAACACGCACGAGCACGATCGGCGCATACACAATACGTGTAGAGTGCAAGTGCAGCGGGTCGTTGTGCGCGGGCTGCCACGTCACTCAGTCCGCGCGCGATGCCGTTGTGCATGCAGGACATCCCTGCTCGCACTTGGGAGCGGTGCACGCACACGGTGGTGTATGGGTGTATCAGTGCCCATGGCGGCACCGGCGCCGGCGGCAGGCATACGGGTACCCGGACGCTTACGTGGAGGGCACATGCGCATGTGCGACGCCACGCTTCCAGCCGCCCGCGCCCGCACCGACTGCGTACTGGGTCCAGGCGTAATGCGCGTTGTTATCGTGCCAGGATGGAGTGCGTGTAGTGGCGCCAATAGTTCCACCCACTCCCCGCTGCCGCGCCGGCCGGTACACATATGAGAAAGGGGAGTGTCCCCGCGTCCTCGTGTGGGCGCTTTTTCCCCCTTATTTCTTTCTTTTTCTATTCCTTTCGTTTTCGTCGTCGTCGTCTTCGCCTTCGCCTTCGTGCGCGTCGGTACCGGGCCTGCCTTCTATTTTTTCTCTCGCGGCGCGCGTGCAGACGTGCGTGGTGTACCTTGTGTTTGGGTACGTGCTTGGTGCTTGGGTCCGCCAGGTGTGGGTGGGGTTCACAGTGCAGCGTCTGGGCGCTTTAGCTTTGTCGACGCACGCGACCATGCGCAATTACTTGGGTGGACGCACGGGCGGGTGGGCGGGCTTTGTGCCTGCTCGCGGTCGGACACCAACACTGACGCTGCATTGGTGGTACCCACCCGCCCCTCCCTCCCTTGCCTTCGCCTTTCCTTTTTCTCACTATCTTTATTTTTATATTTATATAGGCCCCCTTGCGTTTGCGTTAGCTCGTGCACTGACCAGCAGGCTGCGAGCCACTCAGCCCCCCCTTCGGTCATGGCCGGGTCCCTTTCTTTTATGCATTGTCGGTGCGGATGGTGTGGTGCGGGTCTTGGGCGTGTCCTGCGTCCTACTTCAGTTTCCCCTATTTCGGCACTTACGCCCTTTCTCCTTCCTCTTACACTCTGTTTCATCGAATCCTACGAACAAATACTGATGTCATTCAATTTCCAAAGGACGACCTCCGAAAACCGACAACAGCATCGCCGACATCGATGTCAGGACACCAGGCGCCGCCGCAGGGGGAAAGGGTGAAGGGTGCGTTGGGAGGGCAAGGTGCGTTTCTTGTGTGCTTTTTACACTTTGGACTGCGTATATATACTTTTTGTGGAGCAGGGGAACATTTCTCCTGCGATGGAGAGGCGTTTGGGGCGGGAGCCCCTTTTTGTTGACTTTTCGATTTTTTTTCATTTCATTTCTTCGGCGGAGGTGGTCCGTCTGTTGGTGGATGAATGCGCCCGCACGAGCCGAGTATGTACGAAGCTCGATACACCGGCACATATGGATGCTCGGCACATACGCCGGAAAAGGCGCGAAAGACGGCACATTCACCTTGATGTGCCGGGTTTGATTCGTGATCCCCCATCAAAGTCCCTGTGAGTTGAAAACACAAGTCCCGATCCACTTTTTTTAGATAGATCCCTCACCCTGACATTAACCGGAACCCTAACCTCTAACCTCTAACCCAAACTCAAACCCAAACCTCTAACCTCTAACCCGAACCCGAACCCGAACCCGAACCCGAACCCGAACCGCCAACCCGCTAACCCGAACCCTAACCAATAACCCAAACCCAAACCGCTAACCGAACGCTAGCCGAGATCAAATACGGTACATTCTGTGGGAATGTGCCGTGCATGATCGAATGTGCCGTCCATTCGAATGTATGTACGTATCGAGTTTTGTTGGTCCCGGCACGAGCCGCACGCGGGCTGTGCTTGGGGTCCGTTTTTCTGATGAGTCGTCCCGTACACGTGGGCGGGGGCGAGGCAGTAGAGGGGAGGGGGAGGTGCGCCAGGTGCGCATGCTCGTCGGTCGTTTCGCGAGCTCGCAGAGGTCATGGAGGGGGTGGGTGGAGATGCCAGCGCCGTCAAGACCACGGGGCGGTGGGCGGTGGTGGGGTGGATGCGAGATGTGGCGAGAGGTGCGCGGTGTGCTTGTCGTCGGAATGGAGCAGCCCGAGCGTGTGTGGGGGGGTTCACGTGCGCGTGTGGAGCAGCCGGGGCTGTTGCCGTTGTCGCCGCAGTACGAACATCGAGCGGTGCTTGCTGGCTCGTGCTCGTGCTCGCTGTGCTCGGGAGAAGTCGCCCCGATAAGGGGACTCGGGCTCGTGCAGTCCCCAGGATGACGACGTGGAGGCAGGATGAACCAGGAGGAGGTACTCGTTGCAGTGAAGCAGCTCGTCCTTTGTCGCCCACAGCGTGGTGGAGTCGCTGATCAGCAGCAGCGAGGGGTCCGGGAGGAGGAATGGCGTGCGGAGGAGGAGGATGGTGTGTTTGTCGTGCTCGTCTTCGTCGCGCCACGGTGGAGTCGTACGAGCGGACCGAAGAGAACCAGCTGCGGGGGACCAGGAGGAGGAGGATGGCGTGCACTTCGTGCACGGGATGGTGTCCGGGCTCGTGGAGGGGTGCAACTCTGCACAGTTTGGCAGCACAATATGGGCAAGGTGTATTCGGGCTTGTATGAGTGCAAGGGGCATGTTGTGCCGTATCTCGTCATGGCCAAGGTCGGCAAGCCCACGGAGCGCTCGAGGCCCGGGAACAGAGGCAAGCGTGACTCGCGCAGATCTGGCTCATTCATTTCTTGAATAAGGTGCGGGTCTCATTTCTCTTTTGCCTCAGATGATGCTGATGCGGCAACAGGTGCACTTCAACTCGAGCTCGAGACGTACCACCAAATCAAGAACGTGATTGGGGTGAACCCGACGTTCTACGAGTATATCTTTCTTTTTATCGCTTTTTCAGGTATAAGTATATGTCTGTGGACTGTCTGCATAGATTACCCTCGCTATTTACTTCCACTCTGCATGCTACATATTGACTGGACTCTGCACTGTCCCTCACTACACCCTCAATAATAGAGACTTTGTTCACGGAATTACTGCTACCCCTAAAAAAACATATGCGTCTGCGGAGGTACATCGATAGGGGTGCTCCGTGATCGTGCCATAGAGGGCGTCGTGCAGAGTTCTTTTGTTCTCCAGAGGTAGCTGGGTTCAAGCTTCAAGGACGGCGCAAGATTGTAACGTGCAAGCAAACTCAATAAATTTGAGACACAGCGGAAGCGCGGAATTTCTGTCAGCCACCACATCCGTGAGACAAGTTTCGGATTGTATTAGGTACAAAGTGCACGCCCGCTGTCACCGCTTTCATTCTCATATTACCACCACTAGCCGCAGATCTAGAACGAACCATGAGATATATTCCCGCCATCGCCATCGCTAATGATCCTCACTGCGATGACCGCTGTCGCCGCTGCTCCTGCCACTGCACCTAACGTAGTAGGCGCCCGGGACCTGCCCTCAGTTATTCTGCTCTTCGTCACTACAAGGAAGTCGGTCGTCGACGGGGCAAGGAACTAAGGAGAGAGAACTTGCGTACGAATACTACAAAACGAAAGCATCTATTACCTTTTATAGAAGGTGTTCAATTGCCTTTTTAGGGTTGTTTGGTTCATTACTTCCTTACGATCTGCGGTGCCTCATGTTTTCCGGTCTGCAGGCACCGCAGATCGTAAGAAGATACACAATTATCCGGGGATCTGCGGGGCCCGGAAATACCCGGAAAATAAGATGTAAATATTCGACACTCCGGTGATTTGCGGGCGGTTTCCGGGCACCGCAAGTAGTAGCTTGCCCCCAGTGTTACATCCTCTCCCCCGACGGGTTTCGGATGTCCCCGGACAAGATATCGGCCGTCGTCGACTGGCCGGTACCTCGGAAGGTTAAAGACGTGCAGTCTTTCCTCGGGTTCTGTAACTTCTATCAGCGTTTCATCCCCTATTACTCCGACATCACGATACCTCTCACGAGGCTAACTCGGGCCAGCTCCCGTTGGGAGTGGTCCGACGCCTGTCAGACCGCGTTCGAAACCCTCAAGGCAAAGTTTATGGAAGCTCCGGTGCTGTCGCACTGGATTCCGGGTCGACAAATCACTGTCGAAACCGACGCTTCCGACTACGCCATCGCCTCTATCCTGTCCATCACCGGAGACGACGGAGAAATTCACCCCGTCTCGTTCCGGTCACGGACCCTCGGAGGCGCGGAACTCAACTACGACACTCACGATAAAGAGCTCCTGGCCATCTTCGACGCCTTCACGCAGTGGCGGCACTACCTCGAAGGCCCGGACCTCCCCGTTGACGTTGTCACCGACCACAAAAACCTGGAATACTTCGCGACGACGAAAGTTCTTACTCGGCGCCAAGTCCGGTGGTCGGAGTACCTCTGCCATTTCAATATGGTGATCCGGTTTAGACCGGGTCGACTCGGAGGGAAACCTGACGCTTTAACTAGACGATGGGACGTCTACCCAAAAGAGGGGGATACGCGTTACACGCAATTAAATCCTCATAATTTTCGCCCCATTTTCACCCAAGATCAACTTGGAGCGTCACTCCGAGCGACATTCCTGGAAGAAATTGTCCTTCGAGCATCGGTTGTCATGGACGTTGACCAACTTCACTCCGATATCAAGACCAACATACCTCTTGATCCCATCGGAGCGGCTGGCCTCGACTCCGCTACCTCTCCGGAGCCCTCACGCTGGACACTCGACGACTCCGGTATGCTCCGCTACAACACTCGCATCTGGGTTCCTGCAGTACCAGGCGACGCTCCGGACCAGCTCCGCGTGCGTGTCCTGCAGTACCTGCACGACCATGTCCTGGCCGGTCACTTCGGACAGAACAGAACCCTTGCGCTCGTCCGGCGCCAGTACACTTGGCCGGAGCTCCGAACATTCGTTCGGGACTACTGTCGTTCGTGTATCCTATGCAAACGGAACAAGGCTCCGCGACACCGACCGTACGGACTTCTCAAACCTCTTCCGGTACCGCTCCGTCCGTGGGACTCAATCTCCATGGACTTCATCGAGCAACTTCCGCTCTCCGGCGAATACGATGCCATCCTGGTCATCGTGGACCGTGCGTCAAAACAGGTTATTCTCATTCCCTGCGATATCTATATCACCTCGGTCCAACTCGCCCAACTTTTCCTTATCCATGTTTTCTCTAAACACGGAGTTCCGTCGCATGTTACGTGCGATCGGGGCAAGGAGTTCATCTCCGCTTTCTTCCGTTCACTTGGCGAATTACTCAACATGAAGATGCACTACACATCCGGTTATCACCCCTCGGCCGACAGACAAACCGAGCGGATGAACCAGACGGTGGAGCAGTACATTCGGATCTTCTGCTCCTATCAGCAGGACGACTGGGACAAGCTCCTTCCGCTATGCGAGTTTGCTCTCAACAACGCTCCGAACGCTTCTACCGGCATCTCTCCGTTTTTCGCCAACAAAGGCTATAACCCCGCGATCACCGTCCATCCGGAGGTTGATGTTGCGAACGTCTATGCCCGGAACTATGTTGTTGACTTGCAGGAACTTCATACGTTCCTCCGAGAACAAATCACCTACGCCCAGACTCGGTATAAGGAGACCGGAGACCGTGTGCGCTCTCCGGACCCCAAACTCGAGATCGGTGATCAAGTTTTCGTCTCCGCTAAGTTCCTCCGAACGACTCGTCCGACGCGCAAGTTCTCCGAGAACTTCCTCGGACCATACAAAGTCATCGGAAAGCCTTCCGCTGCGTCTTATACCATCCGCCTGCCGAAATCACTCGCGCAGGTACACCCGGTGTTCCATGTCTCCCAACTTGAACCCCATCATCCGAATCCCTTCCCCGGGCGCGAGGAACCTCCTCCGGCGGCAGTGGAGATTGTGGACGGCGACGAGCATTACGAAATCAAGCAAATCGTCGACTCCAAGTATGATCGGAGGTTCAAAACGGACAAACTCCGCTATTATGTTGAGTGGCTTGGTTATGAAAACACCGACGACCAATACAGCTGGGTTGGTTCTAAAGACATTGACGCTCCAGAACATTTGGAGAATTTCCACCTCCGTTATCCCGACAAGCCCGGACCCGATTGAGCATCGGTCCGAGGCCTCGGAGTTCATTCCGTTCCGTTTTAATTCACTCCGATCCGTTTCCAATTCACTCCGTTTACGTTCAGATCATTATATACAATTTTTTCAACAAATTCAAGCAAAAATAACTATTCGACGTCCATATCGTCGTCATCATCATCCAAAACCCAGACCAGCTTCATCTCCCCCGCAATCACCTCCTGTTCCGCCTCTAAGTCGAACGGCGGAACGTCCGCGTTCCCACCGGGTATCTCGCCCTCCAACGGCTCCGCCTTCAACTCTGCAGGCGGAGCTCCCGCTCCTCCCTCCGTCGACCCTGCCATTCCGCCGTATGCCCGCGTCGAAGTTCCGCGTTCCGGACTCCCGGGGAACAGCTCCCTTGCGACCTGGTGCGCCCCGACGATGCTCCGCATGGACGCACCCGATCCCCCTGGGATGGGAGCGTCCACGGGCTCCACCTTCGGCCATTGGTGGGCCTCCCAGTTCGGCGGAGCGAGGCGCTCCGAACGCCCGATCCTGGGCCCGGTTGCAATTACCTCCCGTACCGCGTCGGGCCCCGGAGTCACCGCAGGCGTATGCGGAACCACGGATAGTGCCCTCGGAGCGGACTGCTGTCGCTCCGGGGTTGCGGACCCTCGCACCGGTGGCTGGTCCACCTCCATCTCGTCCTCCCCCTCGCTCTCCACCACACGACGGCTCTTGCGCCTTGACCGCTCCACCCGAGACCGCTGTAGGTCTTCAAGCGACCTCTGCTTGGCCTCCGCGATGTCGGGGTGGTCTTCTTCGTCGTCCCCCGCTCCCCGGCGCTCCAGCAAGTCGTCCAAGCGAGCAAGCTCCCGTCGGACGACGGCAACTTGCTCCCGGAGCGCTGCGTCGGCAGCGCGGTCGGCGGTTCCCACTCCGAACCCCAAGCCAGGCCGCGGGGACGCTGCGCGCCGACTCCGAAGGCGTCGGGCTGGCTGCGCGCTGGTCTCCACCGTCACCTTCTTCACCGCCCGTTTCCTCTTCTTCCCCTGTCCCGACTTGCCCGCTCCGCTCGCCTGTTTCTTGGCCCGTGGGACCGTGCGCGTGCTGGTCGGGTTCAGGGAGCACGAGATGTGCCCCCGCTGACATCGCGGACACGTCCGCCACCCGTCGAGGCTGGTCGGCGTGTAACACGCGTGGTCGTGTCGGCGGCACTCCAAACACCCTGCAAAATCAGATTAGAGGAATAAAATAATGGACGAATCCACGGCGGTACTTACGGTCGTCCCCAATCAAGCGCTCCAATCCTGGAGTGCGCTGGTCCACCTCCGTATCCTCCGCCTCGTACCCTACGTCCGAGTCCGAGCTCGGCGTCCGCTCCGTCCGCCCCGAGACGCGACGCCGCGTCGGTTTCGCAATGAGTCGCTCCACCAGAGGAAGCGAAAGCCTCCTCGCGATGGTTGCGAGTTCGTCGTCCTCGACGACGTTCCCCATCGCCTCCAACTCCCTCGCCGCCGCCAACTTCGCCTCACGCGCCTGCGCCTCGGCCGTGACCCGCTGGCGCTCTTCCTCGCTCGCCGCCCTCTCCTTCCCCGTTCCGTCTCGACCTCCTCCGTTTCCCCTCGCTCCACTGCCGTTTCCCTCGTTCCCTCCGCGTGCTCCTGCCTGGGTACTGGTGGTGTTGGACATGGTGTAGTAGCTGCGGAGTGGTTGGTGGTGGCGGTAGGAGGAGAAGTGAAAAGATTGCTGTCAACAACTTACAGCATCTGACACGTGATCACGCATGTGATCACCTTGCGACTCAGAAGAAATTCGGCGAATTTCCACATCATCAATTTTTAAATTATCCACCATCCATTTCATGATCATTCAAGCAGTATTCTTCCGGACCCTTGAGGTTCGCCTAGGGAGTCGAACCCAAGAGGGGGATACTGTTATATCCATGTCCCGCTCCTTCGGACTTAGGTCCGAGGATGGCCGAATTGCTCCGTTGACTCCGGACTCCGCTCCGTCGGAGCGGAGACGGAACGACGGAGCGCGGCGGACTTCCTTCAGAAGTCCGTATCGCGCCATAAGGCGACATCCTTATTGTCCATCTCGCTCAGGACTTCTTACTTATTGTCCAAACTACTTCTTCCAAGTCACCTGACTTCTTCCACCCCTTTCGGATATAACCTTATTGTTACTTCCGCATGGAACCTTACATATCTCCTTTCCGTATTACAATAAGACCCTTTAGTATTTAATCACTTAGACTACAGCACTGTACTTCAGATTTATTATTAACGTTGCTTCGCACTCCCTGCAAAGTAATCTGAGTTAACGCTCCGGAACTTCACTCGGAGCTCCGTCTCGTCTATCCAGTACTCCGAGACCAAGGGTAGTAACGCTCATCCTGCTCCCTAGTGGTGTAGCGTCATCCGATCCTCCGGTCACCCTTTTCCCCCGACTCCGTCACTCCGCTCCGTTCCGACTCCGCTCTCCGGTATCTCGGAACTCCGTCCGACTGGTCGGTCGGCCCTCTTATCCGTAGCTCGGATATAACACACTACCTCGAAGGCCCGGACCTCCCTGTTGACGTTGTCACCGACCACACAAACCTGGAATACTTCGCGACGACTAAAGTCCTTACTCGGCGCCAAGTCCACTGGTCGGAGTACCTCTGCCATTTCAACATGGTGATCCGGTTTAGACCGGGTTGACTCAGAGGGAAACCTGACACTTTAACTAGATGATGGGACGTCTACCCAAAAGAGGGGGATACGCGTTACACGCAATTAATCCTCACAATTTTCGCCCCATTTTCACCCAAGATCAGCTTGAAGCGTCACTCCGAGCGACATTCCTGGAAGAAATTGTCCTTTGCGCCTCGGTTGTTATGGATGTTGACCAACTTCACTCCGATATCAAGGCCAACGTACCTCTCGATCCCATCGGAGCGGCTGGCCTCGACTCCGCTACCTCTCCGGAGCCCTCACGCTGGACACTCGACGACTCCGGTATGCTCCGCTACGACACTCGCATCTGGGTTCCTGCAGTACCAGGCGACGCTCCGGACCAGCTCCGCGTGCGTGTCCTGCAGTACCTGCACGACCATGTCCTGGCCGGTCACTTCGGACAGAACAGAACCCTTGCGCTCGTCCGGCGCCAGTACACTTGGCCGGAGCTCCGAACATTCGTTCGGGACTACTGTTGTTCGTGTATCCTATGCAAACGGAACAAGGCTCCGCGACACCGACCGTACGGACTCCTCAAACCTCTTCCGGTACCGCTCCGTCCGTGGGATTCAATCTCTATGGACTTCATCGAGCAACTTCCGCTCTCCGGCGAATACGATGCCATCTTGGTCATCGTGGACCGTGCGTCAAAACAGATTATTCTCATTCCCTGCGATATCTATATCACCTCGGTCCAACTCGCCCAACTTTTCCTTATCCATGTTTTCTCTAAACACGTAGTTCCGTCGCATGTTACGTGCGATCGGGGCAAGGAATTCATCTCCGCTTTCTTCCGTTCACTTGGCGAATTACTCAACATGAAGATGCACTATACCTCCGGTTATCACCCCTCGGCCGACGGACAAACCGAGCGGATGAACCAGACGGTGGAACAGTACATTCGGATCTTCTGCTCCTATCAGCAGGACGACTGGGACAAACTCCTTCCGCTATGCGAGTTTGCTCTCAACAACACTCCGAACGCTTCTACCGGCATCTCTCCGTTTTTCGCCAACAAAGGCTATGACCCCGCAATCACCGTCCATCCGGAGGTTGATGTCGCGAACATCTATGCTCGGAACTATGTCGTTGACTTGCAGGAACTTCATAAGTTCCTCCGAGAACAAATCACCTACGCCCAGACTCGATACAAGGAGACCGGAGACCGCGTACGCTCTCTGGACCCCAAACTAGATCGGTGATCAAGTTTTCGTCTCCGCCAAGTTCCTCCGAACGACTCGTCCGACGCGCAAGTTCTCCGAGAACTTCCTCGGACCGTACAAAGTCATCGGAAAGCCTTCCGCTGCGTCTTACACCATCCACCTGCCGAAGTCACTTGCGCAGGTGCACCCAGCGTTCCATGTCTCCCAACTTGAACCCCATCATCCCAATCCATTCCCCGGACGCGAGGAGCCTCCTCCGGCGGCAGTGGAGATCGTGGACGGCGACGAGCATTACAAAATCAAGCAAATCGTCGACTCCAAGTATGATCGGAGGTTCAAAACGGACAAGCTCCGCTATTATGTTGAGTGGCTCGGATATGAAAACACCGACGACCAATACAGCTGGGTTGGTTCTAAAGACATTGACGCTCCAGAACATTTGGAGAATTTCCACCTCCGTTATCCCGACAAGCCCGGACCCGACTAAGCATCGGTCCAGAGGTTTCAGAGTTCATCCCTTCTGTTTTAATTCACTCCGATCCGTTTCCAATTCACTCTGTTTATGTTCAGATCATTATATACAATTTTTTCAAGAAAAAGACAAATTCAAGCAGAAAATAAACTATTCAACGTCTATGTTGTACAACATCATCCTCCAAAACCCAAACCAGCTTCATCTCCCCCGCAATCACCTCCTGTTCCGCCTCTGGATCAAACAGCGGAACGTCCGCGTTCCCACCGGGTATCTCACCCTCGAACGGCTCCGCCTTCAATGCTGAGGCGGAGCTCCCACTCCTCCCTCCGTTGACCCTGCCACTCCGCTGCTCGCCCACGTCGAAGTCCCACGCTCCGGAGTCCCGGGGAACAACTCCCGTGCGGCCTGGCGCGCCCCGACAATGCTCCGCATAGGCGCGCCCGATCCACCCGTAGCTGTATGATTTAGCGTGTAGCAGTGGAGCTATCCAGGCGGCCCTTTTGACTACTCACCTGGAGCTAGCCACTCCCTGCTGAACCCCTTTCCCCAGCACATTTCATGTCTTTCAGCTTGTTCTCGGCTGTTGCCGTGCTCCCCTTATAGGTACTTCTGGGCTAATACATTGTTCCTACACGGCAGCGCCATCGGCATCCAACTTGCCTCCATTAATGTCCAAAAACGGTCAAGGAAGTCAAATCAGTGATCCAGTGTCATCTATATCTATTGTTATCTCTCCAATGCAATCTAATCAAGTGTCTCTACATAGCGCACAAACTCATCCTACAAAACGTGAATTTATCTAAAGACTATGCACAATCGACATCGGCAAACAAGCTGTCGAGATTCTGCCCTCCGTCCTCCATTAGTTCTGTCGTCGCCTCATTGACGTTGACACTCCACTCTTCACGGAAATGCTGCGACAGTCGACGATGAAGATCGGCTTACGCAAGCGCATATCCACGCAGCCCGCTTCGCGCATCCTCCGTTATATCCGTCCTCTTATCCGCCGCCACCGCCCTTTCCCCCCAGGTCTCCACCTCCCACACCAAGTAACGAATGACCCGCCACATCTCTTCCCGTAAGAGCTGCACCTCCTCCTCCCATCGCGTTTTACGCGCCTTCGCACGTGACCACTCGATGCGTAATGCTACATCCCGAAGGCTGTCAGTGGCTGCCGTCACGGTGCATCTATGCAGGACTCACGTTCATGTAGCTCTTCCTCATTGTCGTCCAACACGCCCCTCGCCGTCCAAATCCAAGACAGTACACTGCTCTTTCCCACCTCCCTTAGGGGCCGACCACCTATCTTCCCCAACTTCCTAGCGCCGGCCCTGTCGCTACGATCGGCCTCTGTATCATTCTCTTTGCCCTCCGCCTCCAGCCTCAAGTCTGCCTTCACCAACTTCTTCAGATGCGGTGCGTATTCCTCGGCCTTCAAAGCCGAAAGCGCCGCGCGCGCCTCTGTGTACTTCGCAGCCAACGCGTCAATCCGGATGCTGAGCTGGTCGACGATAGAATGGGACCGTGTCTGTCGAATTTGACCGCCGATGTTATCGTGGCGGAAGGTGAGGAGATGGCGCTTGGAGTGGAGAGCGAGGCGTATCGCGGACAGCACGTCTGTGCACTGTGACTCGCGCAACCTCGCCTCCATCTCGGGAAGGTTGCGCTGACAGCCCGATGCCCGCTCCCCGTCCAGCAGTCCCGACGGCAGCCACAGCCGCACACGCTCCGCTGCAGGCGCTGGTGCATCGTCGGCGTGAGCCTCTGCATCCCTCGCCAGCATATGCGCCGCTCCCGGCATGTAGACCTCTTGCAGGGTACGGAACGGGCGCAGCTTGGCGAAAAACGCCAGCCGGTGCTCCTCCACCTTGATTGCACAGTCCGTGGTCAAGTGAGTCGTTGCTGCGATTCCCGATTTAATCCGACGCCTGCCCCAACAGTATCAGCAGAACCCACACAACGGTGCACCAAGATACGTACTGGGTATTCTCTAACTGCAGTCCCGCGGTCAGGAATGCCATTTCACTTGTCGCGTGCAACGGCGCATCTCCAGCAACCGCCTCCGCCTGCTCCTCCTTCTTCAGCATCACGCGAATCTCCGCTGCGGGCGGTCTCAGCTATGTTTCGATTCAGCGTACCTTTCTTCTGTATCACATACGGGTTGGGCACACTGCAGTCCTTCAGGTAAGTGTCAATCTGCGCCTGCCACTCTACCCGCTTCCCCGAGTGAATTGTCTTATTGATCTCCTTGAACGCATCTACCTGCCGCGCGCGCTCCGCGAGTGCCATGACGAGGCGGCGGCGTAGAGCATCCCCCTGACAGTGTTTAGTGCTCTTCAATAAATGATGACAACACCCACGCACCTTGACCTAGGTTCTTCAAGAAGTTGTGAGAGTCCAAGCGGTCCTCTATTGTATCGGCCCTGTTCCCGACCGACATCTCCTTGGTCTGGAATCCGTTCAGGTGCGCCCACAACCGCTCAATGTCCTCGCCATCTGACTTCCCCACGCCCGGAAGGAGAGCCAGGTTGTTCTCGTTCGTGCAATCCTCCTCGTGAGCCAGCGCATGCCACACAGGTAGCCCCGACTGCATCAACACCTCGTTGAAGTCCCGCTGTAGCGCTTTGGGTAGCTTTTCCATGCGCGCCTTGAAGTTTTTCTTCCATTGACACGCTATGTCGACACCGTATATTCCATCAGGTCCACCTCCCTCAGAGCCGACACAAGAATATAGTCCCTATTTGCATATCTACACTGTTGGTCAGTCTAGCCCCTGAGGCAAGAAATTATCTGACGTACTGCTCTCCTTTCTGGAGACCGCCTAGATCATTTGGATGTATACATTCGTGGCGTGCGCATACACATCCGCCCACGCCTGAGACCCGTAACCCCGCCGTATTTCGCGTCTCCTTCTGTGTCAAAGCGGCGAAGGCGATACAAGTGCTGATCTATGAGTTTCGCAGGCCAATGTTAACACATTGATAAGGAGTAAGCTCCCCTGAGGACTCACATCTTTCTCTGCGACATATTTGCGCAGATGTTTCTTGTACCGCCGCGGCTCCACAAAAGCACCCCACCCTGGCCCCAGCGACGGATCATCGACATTCCCACGACATTCAGAAGCCGGTAGAGGTCGAGCGCTTCATAGCTCACCGCCGTGTTGGGATCCGTCTTTGTCGCGGGAAACCAAGCATTGCGGTGCAGCTGCTGCAGGTTGTTACAGCTATCGGAGCGCTTGCACTGACAGTATCAATAGTGGATGGGTTGGATCGCATTGTGGTGGACCACTGTCAAGGAGCGTAACAACGGGTCGGGAAATTTACATTTGAATCCCTCGTGGCCGAGCTGGTAAACGAGACCGATCGTCTTCAGAGTTGTCTTGCACCAATACCCATCGGTCCACTCCTGCAAACCACATTCAGTAATAATCGTGATTGAGCAACTGAACATGTTTTACCACAATGTTATGCAAGGGGGATAGGGCATGCCGCTGGAGGCAGCATTCCAGGCACTGAATGAACACCCCAGATTCTTTGCACCGGAAAAAACGATGTCGCCCGCTTCCCGGTGCGGCTTGGGCACCCACCCCCTGTTCGCAGAGCGCGCAGCATGGCGCTGACGTCGAAAAGCCCAGGCCGTGTAAGCGGAGGGTCTCCTCTAGGTACATTTGTTCAACCTCTCCAAACTCAGACATAGGTTCATCCTGTACACCGATTATAAGCTTCTACAAGGCACCTGTGGAAACATCTCGCCTACTGAGCTAGTGTAGCTTTTGCGTTTCCTGGCAAAGAGTAGATCCGTGGAAGCCCCCGATATCTGGTCCACGTCGGCGGAAAGCACGCAGCCTTGCTCGTCAACCGGGATCCATTCTGCTAACGAATCGTCCAGGGCTCTCAAATTCAGGCGCAAGCGGCGTTTCTTATGGGTGACGTTGTGTAGATGTTCTGCATAGCGTTAGCCGTTGTCCGAAATCAGAATAGAACGATCCGCTCAGGCAATTTGAGATGAGGCGGCAGTAGTGGCCTCGTCGTCGTCACGGTCCTTTCGTACCAGAGTGTCACCACGAGGCCCAAATTTGAACGAGTGTCGCCCGGCCATGACAGCAGTAAGAACGCAGCAGATGGCGGCTCAAATTTCATGACTGGGCATCGAATAAATAAATAAATAAATTGGACATGGTGGTAGGAGCAAGCAAAGATTTGTCATTGTTTGTTGGAGATGTCTTCGCCCTCTCCCATTCCGAATCCGGCATCTCGTACTTACTTAGTCCTCTTGAATATTTACTACCGCCGAAAGTACGCTACAGTCTATCAACGTCGGGCAACACACGAAATGTCGCGCACGCTCCCGGATGTTTCGATGTCGACGCGAACCATCCGTGCCTCCGAATCTGCAGCCACTGCCCTGGTTTCGTCGCACCATCCAGCCCATATTTCCCGCAATTACAATACCGTAAATTCAAAAAATGGTTACCAGACTTGTCGCACATCACCATCAATGAAGAAATCTCGGGCGCTGGAACCTCGCAAGCGTTCCCTCCGTGTCCCATCTGGTACACGAAACCAATTTCTCGGAGTGTGGCTTTCTTCCAGCGACGACCGGCCCAGCGCTAGCCCAGGCAAGTCAGCGAAACGGCCAACCAAAGCATCGAGCGGCAGCTCACCTGCAAAGTGTGAAGCGGCAGAGTAGCATGGGCCTCCCTGCAACACACCCGACACATCACCCCGGTATCGCAGCGCGCACAACACACAGCACTGACTGAAATTTCCCCGCCCGGCAGTGACAGCTGCACGCAACAATTCCCGCAATGGATTGGGAAGCGCAAGGCGATGACGTTTCCCGCCACCCAGGTCTGGCGAGTGTGATTCCATTCCTAGGGCACCAGCAGTTAGTGTCGTGCACTCAAGACTACAACCACCAACACCACGAACCTGAATTTCGTGCCTTGGGCGGCACAGGTGGATTTCAAAGCAGCAGCTGTCGCACAAGATCGTGGGTGCCAAAACGCAAGAGCTGCACTGATAAATTCGGCAGGAACTGTCACTCCCACTGTCCAGAGGCGTGCTACAGAAATCACAGGCGGGGCCGCCATCGGAAGGCTCGTCGGCATGGTCGGGGTTGCTTGCGATGGTGAGTTTGTCCGCCTCGGGGTCGCTCGCGATGTCGGCCAAGGTTCTCACGCCAGACCGCCTGTCTAGGAAAGGGGCCGGAGACAGAGCGGGGAATGCAGCGAAATTGTTGGCGTTGCCGTCTTCGATCGCGGCGAGAGACATTGTAGAGAGCGACGCAAACCTGAGGGGGATGGAAAATCGGAGGGGAAGTCCGGGAGTCATGCGGAGGGCAGATATTAGCGACCGCTTTTCAAATCACAACAGGACAACCGTTCCTCCCGGCCTTTACCACAATCTTTTCCAATTTTTTCCCCCTTGTAAACTGGCGAGTAACTCGCGACGCTAAACCTGTTGATAGCCGACCCTGAATTTGGATTGCTTCCCGTTGCGTTTGCGCAATGCCTTCATGCAGGCCACTTATTCACTCCTCCTCTCTCCCCAACAACTTGCATGTACAAACTTGAATTTTAACGCGCTCTGAGTTTCCCTCCGCAGCACCTTTGCGGGACCTACTTTTTGTTACCCCATACGTACGGCAATCCTCCTTGATATCGGATCAATATGCACTCTCTTCATGTGGTTTTTTTCGCTGACTGACGAGAAGATGGGATTCTGGGGATAAGTAAATATATTGTGGCAAGTACAATAACAATTCCATGTGTTCCGAAGCCGCATTGCGCCATCTGCTAAGCCCAAGTTGTCCTGCAATTTTGCCACCTCTCTACAACTTTTCCCGGAACTTTCTCTGGAAGAAACGAAAATGTGTTGGTGTCGTCAGGAAAGGGTATATGCCGATGCACCGGAGAACGCTACCTCATGACACACACACTGACAGGCCTCGTCGCACGAGAGAGAAATGGAACGGGTCATTCTGTAGGAAGGGCACTCCCGTTCGATCCTGTCGTAGCTGAATAGAGTATACACCTCCCGCTTCATCAGGGAGGCGCTGTGGTTGTAACCGGGGCGCATGATCATGAAAATGGAGTCCATCGAAATAATTGGCCTCTCCCCCTTCATCAGGGAGGCGCTGTGGTTGTAATGGGGGTGCATGATAATGAAAGTGGAGTCCATCAAAATAAGCGGCAGGAACCTAGTGGTGATTTCAGGCGCAGCCGACCACGAGGTGAAAGATCATCGCTTACCGAGGAATCAAAGCTGGGATCTCGTCGCCGTCCTCGTCGAAAACTAGTTGGGTTGGGCTCAGCGGCTTGTACAACACCAATTCTCGGCCTGGAGAAATCTAATGAGATGACGAGACGGCATAATTTAGAAAGAGAGAGCGATTCACATACATGTGTTTGAGGCCATTGAGATCGCAGCTGGCAGGTAAATGGATGTCAATTTGACATGCAACCAGGCCCTTTTATGTGATTGCAGTGGCCTGGGATGAAACTCGGAATCCAAAGGAAACGCGCGTAGACCTACCCGAGCGGTCCGCACTTCGACTTTGTCAGATAAACCAAGCCACTTCCTTTGGTGCCCTAATTTTTTTCCCCCTCCCTTGCCTCCTGCTGCCCCAATGGACTATACCCCACCCTGGAGTACCTACACCATCCCTTCCCGAGGCGTCTCCGTCCCCCTCGACCTCGACCTCGCCAACGTCGTTGAGGCGGAAATCGAAAATGCTGACCGCCGAGCGCTGGCGGAGGCGCCCTTGCGTTCATTCGGCGTATTACCTGGGACGAGTAAGCTTTTTTTTTCGGGGGCGAGCTGACATCATTAACTTATTGCTCTCCAATCTCTTACCCACGGGCGTTCACTGATGTCACCAATCACATCGGCGCTTTTTTCATCGGCCCCCCCGAGCCGCGCACTGCTTGGGAGCAGAATATTATTGAGGCCCACTTGTTGATGCAGCGCGTCCGCGCCCAGATCGACCAGCGAGGTGTCATTGACGACACCTTGTGCAGCGGGTTTCGCTACGGCGCCAACAGAATTGAGGTCCGTACACTCTCTCTCCACGAGCGCTGCTAATGTGCTCCAGCGCCCCCAGAAATTCCCCAACAACGAAGCCAACACCATGCTTTTGGCGGAACTTCGACTGGCTCCTTGTATTCAGGCAATAACGTCCTTTCAAAACGGTCAGCAGTATTCTCCGTTCCGCGGCAAATGTCCCAAGCTGATATACTGGCATTCAGCCGCACTACGGGCAGTCGCCCCGTGCGTGTGGGAGTCCACAAACACCGCTTTGGAGGCAATCCTCAACAACAACTGCACCCTCCACACACCTTTCTACCAGTGCCACGGACAGCCCCAGCCGACTGCGTTTGCGTAGGTCCAATATCGTTTTTCCATCGAGGACTCCCACCCAAGACAGCCGCTTCGAGACCGCGCTACAGTTTGGACCGTGTTTACCTCCCTCGGCAATTACACTCACGGCGAAACTGACTTGATTTGTGGAAGGAGCGCACTGTGGTATCATTCCCTCTGGGTTCCACGTTCTTGTTACCAGCGGGGCTTTTCAGTTACTCATTCACCGGCGCGTCGGACCCAGCGTCCAGGATGCTCATTACCCAATCCTGCGACGGCGAGATGTATCGGTTCATTGAGAGCGGGATGTCGTTCGAGTTGGATATTCCAGGCATCTTCAATTCGCAGGCGGAGGCGAGAGAGGATAGGCTGTTGAGGGCTGGGCGTGCCGTCGACCTCTTCCCGACCCTCGAGGACTTCGATTCTCGCGTTAGCGGCGCGTCTCTGAATACTTTTGCGTAGTTTGATTCAAGTTTGTACGGTTCGGTCTTGACGATGATGCGAGCTGATGCGAGTGATTTGTGGGCAATGACCCTTGAGTTTAACAAGTACAAACAACTCTCTCTTGCCCGCCAATGCAAACCTGCCTCGTCAAGCACCGCTGCCGAAGGCCAGCAATCAGTCGCCCGTGATGGAATTCCCCGGGGCCCTATAAAACCATGCATGTCGTCGCGAGAAGCCTTGGACTTCCACTCTTTCATCTCACAGAAAATTCCAAATACAAAAGCCTTGTTTGTCTGGCTCCCGCAAAGGTCCACCTGGCCCGACTGAACTATATTCAGATGCCCTCAACATTTTTCCAAAGCCACCTCCGCCGGGTGGGGTCTACGGCGGACAATCCCATTGTCATGGACGCGCCGCATCCGCTTCAACGGTGATTCTTGCCCTGCCCCTCGTGAGTGCTCTTCTTCAGTCCCGATCCGCCCGCTCATCAGCAAATGCAGAGGCGCCCTCCCCAGCCGCCCCCCCTGCCCACACGCCGTTTCCTCTAGACCCCACATCCAGAACTGGGTTTTACAGTAAGTAAGTACATCAACATTTGTCGGCCGCTGTTATCTAAATACTGCCGCAGGGGGTATCATTGGAGGGCCTCCCTCGATAATCCCCGCACCGTGGATTCACGCCGTGGCTCCATGGTCGCTCGCGGCACCACACAAATCCGTGCCACTCGCCGGGACACTGCTGGTCTGTCCACAGCGCAGCAGGCCGTTCTTCGCTCCCCCAGCACCGTCAACGACGAGAACCGCCCCCCGAGTCCAACTCGACGCTATTGGTGTCACTCCACACGCGCATATCAAGGCTCCTGTGTGCGTCGTCGAAAGGGCTGCGAGCTCGAGGAAGCCTATTATATCCGTGCAACTCACCATCAGGATATCATTCCGGAACGGTCGCTGACCTCTCAGGCAATTCCGGGAGCTTCGGGTCTCCAGAGTCTCCGGAATCCCTGGAGAAGCGTTATCAAGGCAATGCGGCTTATCTGAATGGTTCCTCGTATATCCTGTGTGTACCATATGGTCTCTACTTCCTTCCACATGCTTCACATCTTCCATTCTCACACTTCCTTGTTCTTCAACAACATGAGGTGATCCCGTTAGGAATCTCCACCTGGATTTCATATAACTCCTTATGTTCAGATTACAAGTACTGTACTATATAAACACCTAGACTACACTCCTGTTCTTCAGTTTAATAATTAAGTTGCTTCTGGGTTTTACACTCCGGTCTCCCCGTAACCAGAATCTTCCCCTCACTCTCCTCCTCACTCCGGTGGCTTGGATAGTACACTCACCCTATTGTCCTGTGGCGTTGTGTCACTCCGGTCGACCACCCTCCTCCCTCGGTGTCATCGTTGTGTCCGGTAGCCAACCGGAATACCTCGGTCGCCGTAATCCCTCGTTCATCATCGACCGGCCATATCCTTCCTTCCCCCGGACCTGGATATAGCAGCGGCGGACGAAACACGATTGGTGCGGCGTAGGCACAAGGGGACCGCGGGAGTGGATGGCAACCGCAGGACGGTGGCGGGGAGGGGAGAATGCGGGCGGAAATCCAGTGCGGAGACGGCGGGAGAGGGGCGCCGGGGATTGGGAGCGAGCTGTGTGCAGCAGAGGCGGGTGGGCGCGGTAGAAGGGCGGGTGTGGTGCGCGAGGCGGCGGGTGCGTGCGTCAAAAGGCGGGATGGAGAGGTGGGGCTCCGCAGCTGGGCGCAAGGTGCAGTCGGGACGGGCCGGGGTGGGACACTGGGCCAACGCAGCGGTGCGGTGGTGGGGGCCGGGGTGGGACACTGGGCCAACGCAGCGGTGCGGTGGTGGGTGCCAGGTGGGTGCCAGGTGGGTGCCGTCGACGCCGAGCTAGGGAGGCAGGAGGCTTGCAAAGGGGAGTCAGTCACCAGACAAAAAGGGAGGTTTGGGTGGAGCGGGCCGAGTGCGGTGCTGGGGCGGCGCTGGGGTGCGGGGAGCGAGGGCCTTTGATGCCGAGGTGGGGTGGCTGGGTCGAGTGGGTGCGTCGGTGGTGGGGGTGTATTGGGGAAGGTGACATCGTGCATTGATGGCGGCGCTGATAGATCAGCTTTATTCGGCCTTACCCGGTGGGTGGCTCATAATACTGGATTGTTCTCACATTTTTACGGGGACAATTTTGGGTGTAATTACGGTACGGCATTGCGGTATCAGTGCACGGGACACGCCTCAGTCTAAATGGGCAGAGTAAAAACCTTTTCCGAGGCATTATTTTCAGCCCGGCAGAGCCACGTGAGCACGACGCGAACGTGGAGCACACGACGTGGGACCTACGCATCATAGACGTGTCTGGTAGGACACGCTGCATGCACAGCCATGATCTGGAGCTATGGAGACGCGTCTGGGGGCGTCCTTGCTACGTGTTTCACGTGCCACACATTGTTTATTCAGTCGGACAGTTCAAATTCAGCATTGTATTGTTCATCGTACTTCTGAGGTGCATAAATACTGTACTATACACCCACTGAGTATACCAGCTTTTTCCCTCCCAATACTTCAACAGCCTCCGAGTTGAAGCGCTTTGAAAGAAAGGTCTGGTCAATTTACTGATAGATTGTAGGGGAAATACCTGAATTCAAGCGAGAATTGGGTTGACTCCCTGAAGGGTGAGAGCACCCAGAGCTCTGAATTATCGCCAGTACGCATGCCTGATTTGGTGAACCCATAAACGTCCTTTTACTAGTTGGTCAATTTTTATTGAACACATCAAACTGAGGTCTCAGACCAAGTGCGCGGGGCATTAGGCGTTAGCAAAAGTAGTAGAAAATGAATATAGTGATGAACCTCAATCCAGAGAGCCTCTATTCCAACCGCTCGGAGTTGCTGTTGAGGTGGTGCAATAAAATTCAGGACAGCCGAGATTGGGCCGGAATCAAACAAAATTGCTGCACCTTACTCAAAAAGATTGGCTCGAAAGATGAAGTATCTGTAAAGCAGAAAGATTGGTTCTGGGATTATTCTAAGCACCCACCTCTATTTCCCATGGTAACCCAACAGTAATTGAACACTTGTTGAACGAACTCAAAGGCTCATCTTGACCGACACATTGAATGATTACTCATTCAGCTTTTCACGTGCTCCTGACGCGACAGACCACCCAGGCGCGTCGAATGGTAGCGCGCTCAACGTTTTCTTTCTGGGTCTCTCCATCAATGGGCCGAGAAATTGCATTAATGGCTGCTACGGCTGCCTAGAAATCAAAGTTTTGTGAAAGCTGGGACTTGTTGGCAACCGAACAGCATAGGAGGCCCTAAAAATAAAAATAAAAAACATAAACATTGGGTCGATGTAAGAAAAGCCTTTGAAAAAGTGGTTCCGCGAGATTTGAACCTGTGATCGGCGGACTTGGAACCCAAATCGAACTGTGACCTTCCGCCGCTTCATACCTAGACCCATGGGGAAGGTCTGTGTCACTAGAAAAGGCGGTGTGTGACGCCTGCCGTCATTTTTTGCTTCTCTCCCACCAACGGCCACCATCGTCTGTGGATGCGATGGAGGGATGACAAAACTGCTGCAGGAGTTATGTTGTTCTTCCATCTCATTCACAGATGGGGGCTACAGCTAAGTGCTCTATCAACTTTCGGTTTACTGAGCGCTATCTCTTCAATTTCAGGTCTATCCAGCCATTCCATTTTCCCTTGCTCGCTCGGATGTTAGCCGACGAGCTTTTTGGACGCAGGCATATAGATGTTTGTGCTGCTCACGTTTAACGTGTGAGTGGACTGCAGCTGGGATTCAGTCCTTCGGGGCTTTGACGTTCAGCTGCAGCCAGAACGGAGACGTTCTTAAACATCGAGAGGCTGCTGGGGGGATTCAACTCCTCCACAGTAACCCAAAATGAATGGAAACGTTCTTGCTGTGGGGATTCTAGTCCGTCCGCAGCAACCCAAATGAACGGAGGCGTTCTCAAAAACACCGGCTTTGCTTTGTTTTGCTTTTCCTTGCATGCTGTCTAGGTTTCTCTGTTGTCGCTCTCTTCTTTTATTTTAATCTGGTTTTCTAGGCTCTTCATTTTGGTTTGACTCGCTGCCTCATCATCCTCATTGATTTGCACTAATGCCTCATGCCTCCCCTGTGCTGAGTGTTGCGCCAGGAACACCAGGAAGGTAACATTCGGAGAAGTCCTAGTGAAGTATTATATCCGTGCAACTCACCATCGGGAAATCATTCCGGAACAGTCGCTAACCTCTCAGGCGATTCCGGGAGCTCCGGGTTTCCGGAGTCCCCGGAATCCCCGGAGACGCGTTATCAAGGCAATGCAGCTTATCTGAATGGTTCCTCGTATATCCTGTGCGTACCATATGGTCTCTACTTCCTTCCACATGCTTTACATCTTCCATTCTCACACTTCCTTGTTCTTCAACAACATGAGGTGATCCCGTTAGGAATCTCCACATGGATTTCATATAACTCCTTATGTTCAGATTACAAGTACTGTACTATATAAACACCTAGACTACACTCCTGTTCTTCAGTTTAATAATTAAGTTGCTTCTGCGCTCTGTAGTTGCTTCTGGGTTTTACACTCCGGTCTCCCCGTAACCGGAATCCTCCCCTCACTCTCCTCCTCACTCCGGTGGCTTGGATAGTACACTCGCCCTATTGTCCTGTGGCGTTGTGTTACTCCGGTCGACCATCTTCCCCCCTCGGTGTCATCGTTGTGTCCGGTAGCCAACCGGAATACCTCGGTCGCCATAATCCCTCGTTCACCATCGACCGGCCATATCCTCCCCTTCCCCGGACCCGGATATAACAGTATTATTAAACTCACCTATCCACGCTACTCAAAATCAATCAATCCTACGACATGTCTCATTACGACGACCAACCTGACGACCCTGATCGTCGCAAATCACGGCTCTACAGCAACATGGTTCCCTTACCCTCTCCCGCTCGACTAATGGCCAATCCTGGTTTGCGACCCAGCGGAACGCGTTCGACTCCGGTCCCTTTCGGAGTAACGGTACGTCGTTCCTTGCCACCTGTGGCAACAAACCCAGTCAACGTTCCTGGAACTGTCATTCCTCCCACAACCCCATCACGTCATCCGATCACACCTCTCACGCCCGCGTTCGATGATTCTCCGATTCCGGCAACTCCGGGATTGGGATTTGCTCCTATTTACCAGGCAGCCACGAACGTCATCCCGGAAGAGACGGGTGGAGAACCAGCACGTTCTCCAATCGGCGCAGGATCGCGTCAAAGATCCCGTAGTCGTTCCCACCACTCCGGTCAACAGGCATCCCGCTCACGTTCCGCTCCGGCACCTGGGGGTGATGGAGGCGGTGGTGGTGACTCGCCTTCCAGTCATGGAAGACGTTCTCCCAGCAGAGGAAGGCCCCCCGGTCGAGGATTCCCCAGACACCCTGGTGGTTCTCCTCCCGGAGGTGGCTCTCCTCCTGGTGGCGGAGGCGGTGGAGGTGGCGGCGGTCTGCCCCGTCGTCGCTCCCGCACTCCTGATGGAGACAATCAGCTCATGAGGGATACCCTCCGGCAATTTTCCCAGGCTATGACAACTTGGGCCCGGAATGCCGGAGCTCCTCGTTCCACCAAATCTAATCTCAGGAACCCTGACACCTTTGATGGTTCCGATCCGGACAAATTGCCTTCCTTCCTCGCCCAATGTTATCTTCACTTTGCCGAGCGTACCCAAGATTTCCCCACCGACGACGATAAGATTTATTTCATTATATCTTATCTCCGCGGCATCGCTCAGCAGTGGTTCACGCCGAACTTATACAATACCAAAGTCCCGGCGTGGGATAATAATTTCGTTCGCTTCATCGAGGAACTTTCCATCAACTTCGGACCCCATGATCCGGTTGGTGATGCGGAGGATCGCATCCGTCTTTGTCGCATGAAAAATGGCGATCGGATCGCAACTTACGTTCTCGCCTTCGACACCCTGGCCAGTCTCACGGACTGGGGTGACGCTGCTCTCCGGCATCAGTTCTACGAAGGCCTTCCCCGTCGCATCAAGGACGAGATGGTCCGGCACACCCACAACAACACCCTCTTGGGGGTAAAGATGGTGGCCCGGAATATCGATGCCTGGTATCATCGACGAGAGGCCGAGAAGCAGCGCGAGCGGGAACTAGAGCAGGCTGCTGCTGGTCGTTCCGGTAATCGTTCCGGTCCTCCGGACAACACCGGAGACCGCACCGGTAAAGTTTCCGGCAAGCAGAAGGAGAAACAAAAGGGCGGAAATAATACCAAACCGCCTGGGAACTCAACCGCTCCTCCTCCCTACTCCAACCCCGGGAATCGTCCCGGAGCCGGAGGTAAGGGTGGCCAAGCCAACAAACAGGCTGGCCCCTCGAAGCCCTATGCTGACAAGCTGGGCGCCGATGGTAAAATCAAGGAGGCGGAACGTGAACGTCGTCGCAAGAACAACCTCTGCATGTACTGCGGAGGCCAAGGTCATACGGCCGAGGATTGCAAGAAGCGGCCGGAGAAAGCCAGCGGTCGCTCCGCTCAGGCTGGAACGCCCCCGCAGGGAGATGCGTCCACTCCGGAGTCGTCAAAAAATTGATAAGCAATCCGGATTATACCTCCGATCCCCATCCGGGTTGCGTTGACTCCGGGGATCTCCCTGAGGTGCGTCTCAACGCGTCCGCTCTTTCCTCTAATGCCCTTTACGTTGACCTTGCCCCATCCCTCATATTATCTAAATCCTCTCTGTCTGGCACGGAGGAATGTTCATCCATTCCGCCGTCCAGTGTATCACGAATTGCTGCGGGATTCAACTCCCTGATATGTGCGCTTATTGACTCTGGTTCTTCTCATTGTTTTATATCTAGAAAATTTGTGGAATCAAATGGCTTTATTCCGTACTCAGTGCCCCCAGTAAAACTCCGGTACCTCGACGGCTCCTCATCAATAATCAACCGGAAACTGCATCTATTGATTCGGTTTCCTACCGGAGAAGTCCTTTCGCAGGACTTCTACGTCACCCGTCTGGATTCTCCTTGTGAAATGGTTCTTGGATACAATTGGCTCCACCGCTTCAATCCGTTGATTGACTGGATGCGGGCCTCTATCTCATTCAGACCTACTCCCTCTGGTCCATCCCTGTCGACACCTCCGGCAAAAATGCTGGATTCTGTTTCGGTAGCTCCGGTTACGGACGAGGCTACTCCGGAAGAGGTTTATCCCTCCGCAGTGCCTATACCGATCGGGCTGACTACTCCGGTTCCCGGTCCTTCTATGGATAGTCTCGATCCTTCTATGGATAGTGCTGGAAGAGCGCCAGCAAACTCCGGTCCTGACCGGAGTACTCTAGATCCTTCAATGGATACCCCGGAGGCGACTACGCCTCGTCCATTCATTACTCCTCCGCCAGTGTCTTTGGTATCCGCTGCTGCGTATCGAGTGTTGCTTAAAGACAAGGATACCGTTCAGTATACCTTGCGCGCAACACCTCCGGACGATGTCTCGCTCCGGGGAGTCTCGACCGCTGCTGTGGACCTAACTGGACTGCCTGAACCCTATCACGAATTCGCCGACGTCTTCTCGGAGTCGGAAGCATTCTCGCTTCCTCCTCATCGAGAGTTCGATCTCAAGATCGAGACGATCGACGGTGAACTCCCTCCTATTGGCCATGTATACTCCCTCTCCGAGGCTGAGTTAACAGCGCTCCGAAAATACATCGACGAGAATTTGAAGGCTGGATTTATCTATCCTTCTTCTTCGAGTCACGGGGCTCCAATTCTGTTCGCCAAGAAGAAGGATGGCAGTCTCCGGTTGTGCGTAGACTACCGAGGGTTGAACCGGATCACAAAGAAAGACAAGTATCCGCTTCCCCTCATCGCCGACTTACTCGACGCCCCTGGACGGGCTCGAATTTACACCAAACTCGATCTCCGGCACGCATATCACTTGCTCCGGATTGCTCCCGGAGACGAGTGGAAAACCGCTTTCCGAACCCGCTATGGCTCATATGAGTTCAAGGTTGTCCCAGAGGGACTGTCCAATGCGCCTGCTGCCTTCCAACGATTCCTCAACACGATTTTCGCCGACTTGCTCGATGTAACCGTCATCGTATATCTGGACGACATCCTGATCTACTCCGACGATCCATCGCAGCACGAAAATCATGTGAAGGAAGTGTTGCGGCGCTTACGACAGCATAACCTATTCTGCAAACTCCCCAAGTGTGAGTTCTCCGTGACTACTTGCGAATATCTCGGGTACATTCTGTCTCCGGACGGATTCCGTATGTCCCCGGAAAAAATCGCCGCGGTAGCGGAATGGCCTACTCCTCGGAAAGTAAAAGATGTACAGTCTTTTCTTGGTTTCTGTAATTTCTATCGGCGGTTCATCTACCATTACTCCGACATCACTATTCCGCTCACACGTCTCACCCGGAAAGCGCTCCGATGGGACTGGACTAGTGATTGTCAACTCGCTTTCGACACTCTCAAGCGGAAGTTCGAAGAGGCTCCGGTTCTGTCTCACTGGATACCCGGTCGACAGATTACCGTCGAGACCGACGCTTCGGACTATGCCATCGCCTCCATTTTGTCAATTATTGGCGACGATGGTGATCTCCACCCCGTTTCGTTCCGTTCGCGCACTCTAGTGGCTGCGGAACTTAACTACGACACACATGACAAGGAACTCCTGGCCATTTTTGACGCTTTTAAGCAGTGGCGTCACTATCTGGAAGGACCGGAGTTCCCAGTTGATGTTGTCACCGACCACAAGAACCTGGAATACTTCGCGACGAGTAAGATACTCACGCGACGCCAGGTCCGGTGGGCGGAGTACCTCTGCCATTTCAACATGGTAATCCGGTTCCGGCCCGGAAAACTCGGAGGAAAGCCCGATGCACTTACTAGACGATGGGACGTCTACCCAAAAGAGGGGGATAAGCACTATGGTCAGCTAAATCCTCACAACTTTCGTCCTATTTTCTCGCAAGATCAGCTCGAGGCGTCACTCCGGGCAACCCTCCTTGAAGACGTAGTTCTTCGAGCATCGGTGGTTATGGATGTTGGACAGCTTCATTCCGATATCAAGACTCACATCCACACCGACCCCACTGGAATTGCAGGCCTCAAGGCCGCTTCCTCCGGTACATCCAAGCGCTGGTCTACAGATGACTCCGGTATGCTCCGGTACGACAATCGCATTTGGGTTCCGCAAGTCCCCGGTGAGGCACCAGATGCACTCCGGATACGTGTTATGCAATACGCGCATGATCACATTCTTTCCGGTCACTTCGGGCAGAACAGAACCCTTGCGGCGGTACGTCGGGAATACAACTGGCCCGAACTCCGGTCGTTCGTTCGGGATTACTGCAAGTCATGTATCACCTGTCGGCGCAACAAGGCTCCAAGGCATAAGCCCTACGGCCTTCTCAGACCCCTTCCTGTTCCTCTTCGTCCTTGGCATTCGATATCCATGGACTTCATTGAAAAACTTCCACTTTCCGGCGAATACGATGCGATTCTGGTAATCGTTGATCGGGCGTCAAAGCAGGTAATCCTTATACCCTGCGATGTCACCATCACTTCCGAACGCCTCGCCAAACTCTTCCTCATTCACGTCTTTTCCAAGCACGGTGTTCCGTCGCATGTCACTAGCGACCGGGGCAAGGAATTCGTTTCCTCTTTCTTCCGGTCACTCGGAGAACTTCTCAACATGGAGATGCACTATACCTCCGGTTATCATCCATCAGCGGACGGTCAAACCGAACGCATGAACCAAACCGTTGAGCAATATATTCGGATTTTCTGCTCGTATCAGCAGGATGATTGGGACCAACTCCTTCCGCTTTGCGAGTTCGCTCTCAATAACGCTCCGAATGCATCTACCGGAATTTCTCCATTCTTCGCCAACAAAGGTTACAATCCGTCTATCACCATCAATCCGGAGTTGGACGTAGCCAACACCTACGCCCGAGACTTTGTCGTTAACCTCCAGGATCTTCATGAATTCCTCCGGGAGTCGCTCAAGGGCGCCCAGGAGCGATACAAGGAGACCGGAGACAGAGTCCGATCTCCGGATCCGGAGATTAAAGTCGGAGACCAAGTTTTCGTGACGACCAAGTACCTCAGCACTACGAGGCCAACTCGGAAGTTCACTGAGACTTATGTTGGACCATACGAAGTAATCGGAAAACCATCTGCGGCGTCTTACCAGATCAAACTACCCAAATCCCTTTCCCAAGTTCATCCAGTATTCCACGTTTCTCAACTTGAACCCCATCATCCCAATCCTTTCCCCGGACGTGAAAAACCTCCTCCGGTGGCAGTGGAAATAGATGACGAGGGCGATGAGCACTTCGAAATCAAGCAAATCGTCGATTCGAAGCTTGATAAGCGGTTCAAGAAGCCCCTATTCTACAAAGTTGAGTGGTTGGGTTATGAGAACACGGACGAGCAATATTCCTGGGTACGACCAAGCGATCTTAACGCAGCAGATCACATTGAAAACTTCCACCGTCGCTATCCGGACAAACCTGGGCCGGAAACTTAGACTCCGGTTCACTCCGGTGTGTTTTCCGGTGTATTCCGGTTCGCTCATCATCACTCCGGAATCTTTGTCGTCAAAACGGACTTATGCAATTTCGTAAAAAATCAAGAAAAAATATACATCAATTCCAATTATATCAATGCTCCATTTCTTTTCCATTTCCACCTTCCTCTTTATCCCCATCCTCCTTCTGTGTCAACTGCAGGACTTCGCTCCGAAGATCAGCCATCGAACGTTCCAACGCTTCAATACGAAGATCGGCATCATCAGCACGACGGTCAGCGTCCTCAGCACGTCGGACGGCCTCGCCCAAATCACTCCGGAGTTCCCTCAACTCGCTCTGCATTGACCGCCGTTCCAGCGACGGAGTCCGGAGCCGGAGTTGATGGCGAGACGGGCCCGGAATGCCTTCCAAGGGCAGCGATGGTGTCCCCTTCCTTTCCGGTCGCTGGCGAATTGGTTGGGATCGAGTCTTCTTCACTGCAGTCGACCTCCCCCGACTCCGGGAACGACCCTTGCGATCGGACGCGTCTTTCCGCACGCGTTTGGCCCGGGGAACGTCTGCGTTCAACGAGCAGGCAATGCGCCTTTCAGCACAGCGCCCACAAGTCGAAAATGGTCCCCCCTCGCGCTGCGGGTAGCAGTGCTCGTCTCGCCGAGTGCACTCATCGCAAGCTGAAGGTTGTAACATCAACCGGAATACATTTTCCACCGGTTAGGATGTACTCACCTTCACCGATGGGTCTCCGGATGAGCGGGCGACTTCCCGTTGGCTCGGAAACCACCATGACGACGTCGGAGTCGCTCTCGACGCGCTCCACGCGCTTGCGCTTCCTCTCGCCTTCCTCCGGACGCTTGGCTGTCTTTCCCTTTTTCTCCGCCCTGGCCTCTGCCTTCTCTTTAGCCTTCAACTCCTTCGCCCACGCCCGCTGTTCCGCAATCGCCATGTCGGCGCTGTTCATGAGGTCCGCGAATTCCAGCGCGGCCGCCTCATCAGCACGCGCTGCTTCCGCAAGTAAGCGGCGGGTCTCCGTATCCTCACTTTGCTCCCTACGCGATCCCTCACGCTCCGGTGACCCTCCTCGTTCCTTCCCACTTCCTCCTTCACTTCCAGATGGGTTGTGGTGGGTAGAGGACATAGAGATGGTTGAAGGAGTTCGGTGGTGGTGGTGGTTCGGAGACAAGATTGGAATCACCAAACGGAACCGAACAGCACGTGATTAGTTGGCACGTGACCGATCATGAGGTTTCGACGAAGATATTTCAACTGGGCAAAATCAAGGGCAAGAAAATCATGAAAAAATTCCTCATTCATGCAAATCACTTCCTTTTCCATTTATTCACCTCCAACGCAATGCACACCACAAATCAATGTCCCTCCGGTCCTTACTACGAAATGTTCGTCTAGGGATCCGAACCCAAGAGGGGGATACTATTATATCCGTGCAACTCACCATCGGGAAATCATTCCGGAACAGTCGCTAACCTCTCAGGCGATTCCGGGAGCTCCGGGTTTCCGGAGTCCCCGGAATCCCCGGAGACGCGTTATCAAGGCAATGCAGCTTATCTGAATGGTTCCTCGTATATCCTGTGCGTACCATATGGTCTCTACTTCCTTCCACATGCTTTACATCTTCCATTCTCACACTTCCTTGTTCTTCAACAACATGAGGTGATCCCGTTAGGAATCTCCACATGGATTTCATATAACTCCTTATGTTCAGATTACAAGTACTGTACTATATAAACACCTAGACTACACTCCTGTTCTTCAGTTTAATAATTAAGTTGCTTCTGCGCTCTGTAGTTGCTTCTGGGTTTTACACTCCGGTCTCCCCGTAACCGGAATCCTCCCCTCACTCTCCTCCTCACTCCGGTGGCTTGGATAGTACACTCGCCCTATTGTCCTGTGGCGTTGTGTTACTCCGGTCGACCATCTTCCCCCCTCGGTGTCATCGTTGTGTCCGGTAGCCAACCGGAATACCTCGGTCGCCATAATCCCTCGTTCACCATCGACCGGCCATATCCTCCCCTTCCCCGGACCCGGATATAACATGAAGCCACACATGACAGGAATGGATAAGTCAATTAAAACCCAACGTTCCTGACATCTCTCCAGAATTATGGAAAGGGTAGAGATCATGGGGTTTTTCAGTTTCGTGTCGGTCACTGACAGCATCATGCAGGATAATTGATAGGACAAGGACAAGGAGGCGAGTGCGACCGTGAAGCACTCCCACTCGGGACCCCAACAATGTGAGTTGGTGTATTCAAATTCGAGTGGTTCTGTGCATGTGGGGCGGGTTGGGGTTCTTTTAGTTGTCAACACGTGTTGTGGGGGCTGCATGTGTTCTGCGTACAGCCGGCAAGTGCCATGACCACGGCTTCATGGCATTTGACGGGCGTAGGTCGGACCCTGGCCATGGGGTTGGCCAGGTGTTGGACAATCTCTTTGTTCTGTTGTCAGCGTGGGAAGACATCCTTGACGAAGCTCACTCAACCCGATAACCATCAAGTTTTTCACCTAGCACTCCGGGGTAGTAAGTTGACTCCGAATAAAATTGTGTTAAGTGTGCAGAGGACATCCAAGTTTGTGCCCTGGTTTTTGTTCTTTTCAACCTGTACAGCATATTGCAGGCGATTGACCCCTGGTGTCCACCATCATGCCTGGGTCTCGACAATATGAAAGGAAACTGAAGGACATGAGAATGACTAGGAGAAATAAAGCTTGTGGCTGGTGCAAAGTTTTTTTTGGGGGGGGCAATTGGGCAGAAATGCCAAAAATGAGGAGTTCAACTTGATGGCTCGAGGATCGCCGACACCAAGCTGCCAAGGTGAGTCAAACTCCCACGCTGACAACAGAACAAAGAAATTGTCCAACGCCATGGCCAGGGTCCGACCTATGCCCGTCAAATGCCATGAAGCCGCAGTCATGGCACTTGCCGGCTGTGTCTGCGGTGTCGGGCGCACGGTGTTTCCTTGTCTCGGCAGTGGTGCTGTGTCCGTGCATGTCCTGGTTAGCGCTGTACTTGTGTCTGTGCCAGCAGGGAGTCTACTTCCCAAAATGGAAGGCAGACGACTCGCCCTGGTTTTTTCTTGCTGTCAGTCTTCTTCCCGGTGGTCATTTCGAGTGTGTCGAGTGCGCGGGTGCATCGTCCACGTTCAGATGTGTTGTGCGCATCACACTTCTCTTATTTTCTTGATCTTATTTTCCTGGATGTTTGCCGATGTCGTGGTCTTTCACCGCGGTGCACGTTTGGGCCTAGCCCTTGCGTGCATGGTGTGGCGTACGAAGGCGGTCCTATCGTTCATGTGCGAGTAGTGTTGTCGTCCGGGTGGGCATTTGAATTTTACTTTTGCGGATCCCAGTGACATCGTACTACCACGGAGGCTCCTTTGTGCAGCGGAGGGAGGTTGCGCACGCCACGCGTTCTTGCGTTACGCGACGGCGCTATCATTTTTCCCTCTTTTTCTTTACTTTCTTTTGGTCGGGGCGAGGAAGCAGAATCTGCCGACGTTGTCCTCACTCTCTGCTCCCGATACGACACCGGCCTTGTCCCACCACCTCCTGTACATCTCCACCCACCCTCTCCCCGCTTTTCTCCCACCTTGTGTCAGATCTGGATGCTTGAGATTTGATAATCACCCAAGCCCGCCGCCTCATCCCGCGTATCAAGCTCCTGACGCTCTGCAGCATCAAGCCTCCCGCTGCTACACAAACGCTCATAAACAAGGAGAAGCAACCATGGCGACATCGGCCGTGGCGGATTCATAAATCTCTCTTCGCACCTTAACCGTCTCACGCTTATCCTCAAACTCGGAAGTCGTCCTCTTCAATGCTTCCGCCCTTCTAGTCCTCCCTATCCCCCAAGTTCCATAACCCTAGATATCCGGGATCTACTTGTGAAAGACGTGACGTCTTGGCCTAAAACACGTCTTTCGCATCTTTCACGTCTTGCCCAAGACGTGAAAGACGCCAAAGATGAATGCGCACATTTACTGATTAGTAAACGTCAAATCAATTTACGCAAATTGTGTCGCATGGCTCCGAACAAACAACACAGATAGATGCTTATTTTACCGAGTCTCGGGTTTTTTAAATTGAGGCCAATGTACCAAAATTCATACAGAGGTCTGAGATTCAAAAATGTGAAAAAAGTTTGCAGTGCACTGCCACGGATCAGATCAAACTGGATCACGTGGATCTCATGTGATCAAAACGAACCATCGTAACTCCGACTTGGACTCCTCGGGCGGAATTCACCTGCGTTTCGTGATATCTCTGCCAGCCAGTCATCTGCTGGGTTATCTTCAATCCCTGCTGCTGCTCACACATTACCATCTTCAATGACCAAAGGAGAGCCTGTGGGAGGCCGCTGTAGAGTCCTACGACAACCCAGAGCTCTCTGAGAAGAAGAAGAAGAAGAAAAACGCAAAAGCTGCAGTGGGACAGCGTGAAGCATCTGGGAGCAAGGAACGTAAAAGGAAGGACAAAAAAGAACAGGTGTGTTTGTCAGTTTGTTTCCATTCTTATATAAGCTACAGACATGCATTATTAGATTCGTGTATCCAAACCTGATATCCAGTGGCATCACCCATACATCAGGAAGCAACCTGGTGGCCCAAGCTCCACACTCGGCAACAGGAGCAAGGCCGCTCAAGATAAATTACTCCCGGAAGTGTTTGAACACCAATTGAGGGCAGCACTACCCCTTATCCCTACCTATAACTCACCTTTGACCCTGGCTGAACTCAAGTCAAGGGCCATGTCCTCTGAAGAGTTGAAGCGGGTGGTTCCTATTGTACAACAACTTGTCCAAGAAGGCAGAGCTATCTTCTGCTCTACACGGGTGGTGGATCCCACCACTGGGGAGACTTTGTTGTTGTACCTTGGTGATCGCTATGGGGATGACAACCAGCAGTATGTCAGCCATGAGGGTCTCGGTGATGCTAGTAAGCCACTCGTGAAGCCTGTATGTCACCTTCCAGCTTTATATCTCTCTGCTCATTTTCCTTCAGAAAGACATAAAACATGCCAGTGCTCGCAAATATCTTGTTGAAGCCGTGAAAATTGCGAAACAAAAGGGTTACAACATTGTCCATGACGGGATTCATGTATGATTTCATCTATATTCATCTATTTAATGTGTTACATCCATGCACGGATAACTTGGACGAAGGTCCGAGTACGGCCCAATGACTCCGTTCTGAGATTCACTCCCGAGTTTTCGGAGTATCGTAGGAGTCAGCACATCCATGCATCGATCCTTCGGACCTGCTTCGGACCTCGCTCCGAGCTGACCTATCACTCCGGTTGAACTCCGACTCCGGATTACCCAATTCATCCCGAACATCATTCCGAGTCGGATTGCACACCATACACCATGTCCTGTGTCTCCTGTGATATCTCACACATGGGACTCGCACTCCGATCCTGCTGTTACACTCTTGTCACGCTCCGTCTCCGGTCACGCTCCGCTCCGCATCACGGAGCTGTCAGGAGTAACCATGCGGGTTTGGATTCCGTGCTATAGCACCATCCAACTCGTTTACCAATGGTCCGACATGTTCCTTACTTCTTACTTATTGTTCTAGCACTTCTTACTTATTGTTCTAGCACTTCTTACTTATTGTTCTAGCACTTCTTATCAGTCACCTGACTTCTCCTCCTCCTTTTGGTACTCAGCTTTATTGTTGCGTCCACATCTTCTACTTACCTTTATTGTTACATCCACATGCTTCACTCCCTATCTCCTTTATGCATTACAATTAGCCTGTTTACTATTTAATCTCTTAGTCTACTCCCTGTACTTCAGTTTGATTATTAAAGTTGCTTCACCCCGTTCCTCGTGAAGTAATCTGAGTCTCTGTCCGGAACCCACTGCGGACCTCACCCGCTTACTCCTGTCCATCCGGACAAAGGGAAGTATGCTCACACTACGTCTCCCTGTTGTGTAGCGCTACTCCGGTCCCCCAGTTCTCTGTGTCCCGCGCTCCGTCACTCCGGCGCTCCGCACTCCGACACTCCGACGCTCCGACGCTCCGTCGCTCCGATCCGGAGCCCAGACCCATCGGACCCATCACACCTCTGGTCTGGACCACTCCCTTCATCCCTCTGTCTATCTCCGAAGACTAAGGCAGTACGCTCGCGCATGACCTGTCGCGTTGTGTCATCCAGCCCACCGATCTTCATCATTCGACCCCGGTCTCTGGTTCCGTTCTGTCCGGCCCTCAGCTCCGGTTCGGAAGGTGTCTGATCGTTCGGTTGGCCCGTATCCTAACCCCCTCGGCTCGGATATAACATAATGCTTATTTTTGTAGGAGAACGTGATCGACGTGTACAGTAAGGCTGTCCATGCAATGGCTTATATTAACACCCCGAAACATGACCAGACAATCATGAGGCATGGTCCACTGGCAGACGACGGAACATCATTCCACCATTTTCCTATTGCACCTGATGTCAAGTGGACTCCCAAACCAGCTGAGGCAGGGCTTCAGAACACACAGGCTTCGGATCCTGGATGGGTGTACAGTGACAAGCCAGGCATTGGTTGCGAGCCTTCCGGGGTGTGGCACTTTATTGAGGGGAGGGAGCAAATTGGTCATCGTGGACAGGTCAGGACTGCCCCCACTACAATCTTCGCTGCCTGACATCTCTAGGGTCTTTACATGGCCAAGGACATGTGCCATAATAGCAGCTCCACAATTGCTGTAGGGGCAATGTACAAGGCTACGCAAAACCTCAAGTCAAATGTTGAAGCCATGGTCAAGGTTGTCTTTCCCACCAAGTACCAGGCGATGAAGGGGATTTGGAGTGCAGGTAAGTTATGGGAGAGGCCAACAGGGTGCCACAATGCGCGTGCAGTTGTGTTCAAAAAGCCTGTACTCCCCCACTGGGACGACACGGACTTTGGGGCTTCTGTTTCATTTGGTGCTGGCAATTTCACCGGGGGTTACCTGTATATTCCCCAGTTTGAGCTCGTGTTCGAGTGAGTCATTTGGATTTCATTCTATCTTGGGTTCTCACTGCATTTCATAGATACCGCCCCGGTGCTCTGGCCGCATTTTATGCAGACTGCATAATTCATTCTGTGGGTGACTGGAAGGCAGTGTGCATGGAGAAGGATGACGAAATAACACCAGGACGGATTGGTACAGTGTTTTACATTCCGCAATCATCGGCAGAGGCTTTGGGCAGCAGAGAGCCTGGTTGGGGGTTGAAGACAAACTATGGAAGATTTCCTGCATAGTTTTTGCTAGAATAGGGAAGAAATATGAGCCTGGGAATATGTTTTGAGTGATTTATGTTGAGTGCTTAAAGCAAGACTGGTGAGTCGATGGAAGGATCCGATTTCGAATGAGTGAGGCGAGTCGAGAGTCCTCCATAAGCGGCAGCGGTAGCTTCGCGACTCGGATACTGGACGGGCTGTCGGTGCGGCAAGTCGAGAAGATTTTGTTGGTGTAGGTGGCGGAAGCGCTCACGCTGAGCAGGGTGCACAGGGCGAACAACATAAGTCTTCGTACCTTTCCAAATGTGCAACATTTCAAATGGTCCGTCATACTTCATGAGGAGCTTCTTCCCACGTCCCTTCTCATCGTGCAAAAGATTCAGTGAGCGCAGATTGAGAACGACGAGATCACCTTCCTCGAATTCCGTTAAAAGGCGCCCGTTGTTGTACGCTCGTTTCTGAAACACCTGTGAAAGTAGTAAGGCTTCTTTTGCTCGGGTGCGATTAGCTTCAAACACGTCGATCATGTTTGGTGCCTTCTCGTTGATCACCAATTCATTCCCCCCCGAATTTCCGACTCCTAATGGTCGAGTGATGTGATCTGTGAAGGAGAGTAAAGAAGAGCCAGTAATTGGATTATATCCACGCAAGAGGTAAGCCGGAGAGAAGCCTGTACTGGTATGCAAGGGCAAGACCATCCAAAAGGGTAGACCAGTCGTCTCTTGATGGGTCAATGTATGCTTGCAGCACAATTTCGAGGGTTTGATTCAAATTTTCGGTCTGCCCGTCTGCTTGAGGGTGATATGTAGTGGTTAGTCGTTACGCCATCGTGTATCACGATCGGTAATTACTTGTTTCGGAATGCCAAAGTGGGTAATGGTGTGTGAGAAAAAGAGCTTTGCAGTCTCGGCTTCCGAAATATTGGTCTAGCATGGAATAAAGATGGAATATTTCGTCAGTTTGTCGACAATCACAAGGATGTTATCATACCCGGACGATACGGGAAGTTCTGGAACAAAGTCCATAGAAACGACTTCAAACGGTTGAGTAGGGATTGGAATCGGCTGTAGGAGTCCGCTCGGTGCATGTCGACGAGGCTTGGTTTTCTGGCAGATGTCACATGTAGACATGTATTTTTTGAGCTGTCGTGACATACGAGGCCAGTAGTAGGTGGTTGCCAGGCGTTTGTATGTGCGGTGATACCCAGCATGAGCTGCCTCTGTAAGAGTATCGTGAATATCCGACATGACGGGGACCCTGAATCTTTCAGGTACGCACAGTCAATTATTTCCTTGCCAATCCTCAAAATATATTAGTCCGGAGTCGCTGTAATGATATTGCGGATGAAGAGGGTTGGACCAATTGTTTTCCCCCTTCCATCCCTTCAGAACTTCGGAGAAATGAGGATCCTCTAGATAGGCGGCTGACCATGATTTGATTTCGTCTTCTGATATACCGACCAGGACGGAATATGTGCGCGAGGTGACGTAGGATGAAGTGAGTTCTGTATTTCCGAATGATATTTCATCGCTATAGAGTTTGTCCTTCTCGGAATCATGTTCCTGTGTATGAACAAAATTTGTGGCGGCCGTTAGAAGCTTCTCTTCGAAACGGGGTCCAAGATCATCATACATGCTCTTGAAAGGGTCTCATACATGCTCTTGAGGGGGTCATCGGCGCTAAGTTCAACTGCACGGATGGAATCTGCGACAGGGCCTTCCTGAATAGGAACACGCGGTCGAAGCCTTGAGCTGGGATCCACATTAGAGTGGACTCGTCCAGCGCGGTGGACAATCTTGAGATTCGGGTATGCTGAAAAAACTGTTCCCCAGGTAAGGAGGTGGCGGTTGACATTCTGAAAGGTCCTGCTCCAGGTGAGAGCAGCGTGATCTGTAATCGCAATGGCTGTCTCACCTTCCAGGAATGGTTGAAATTTGATTAGGGCCTCTTTCAGGGCGAGTGCTTCTCTCTCCGTCGGGGAATAATTTCGCTCCGGCGACTTGAGTACACGGGACCAGTAGCAAATTACGCGTTCAATATGCATGGTCGTGTCTTCGAAATTTCCTGCCCAGGGTCCCGGTTCTGGAATATCATCAACCCCTTTCACAGCGGTAACAAGGACAGGAACGGGTTCACCATTTTTAAATGCCCGTTCTAAGTGATCGAAGACCCTAGTGCCGCGTAAATCTCGAATGAGGATCGGTTGTACCTGCTGGAGAATGCCGGCGAGGGTGTAATCACATGCATCCGTGTACACGCGATACAGCCTACCTGGCATAGCATATCCGCGAACAGGTGCGTTCATAAGCACCATTTTGCAGAGTTCAAATGCTTCCGATTCCAGGTCGGTCCACTCCCATTTAACTTCCTTTTTCAGTAGCCGGAAGAAGGGGTGTGCGATCCAAGCATAGAATGGAACGTATGACGAGAAATAAACCATCATACCGAGGAATTGTTGGAGTTCGTGAACATTGGGCGGTTCATCGAGTTGAATAATTGCGTCTACTTTCTCCTTGTGCGTTGAGAGCCCAAGGCGAGATACCTTTTGACCCAGGAGAAGGAGAGATTGATAAGCAAAGTGGCATTTTGCCGGGGAAAGGGTGATGTTGGCATTCAAAATGGCGGAGAAAACTTGGTCTGAATATGTTCCTCAAAGGTGAGTGAAGAAACAACCATGTCGTCAATATAGACGAGGGCAAATATCCAGAGAAACGGGGCCAATACATTTTGCATGACTCGCTGAAAGACACTCGGGCCGTTGCGATACCCAAATGGCATCCGGCGAAATTGCCATAGGCCGCGGTGTGTGCGGAAAGCGAGTTTTTCGGCTGAAGATGGAGATGTGGTGAGTTGAGTGAAACCTGAGAGAGCGTCGAGAGTAGTTAACCACTGAGATCCCGAAAGTGCCTGCAAAATATCTTCTTGGCGCAGCAAGGGGAACTCGTCAACAGTCACCATTTCATTCAGCTTTCGTAAGTTGATAAGCATTCGCGGCTTAGCGTTCCTGTAAACAATGAAGACAGGAGCGGCCCACGGACTTTTAGATGGCTCAATGACTCCAAGTTGTATCCATGAATCCATTTGTTTGTTGATTACCTCGCGGTTTGCAGGGGAGACGGGGAATTGTTATATCCGAGCTACGGATAAGAGGGCCGACCGACCAGTCGGACGGAGTTCCGAGATACCGGAGTGCGGAGTCGGAACGTAGCGGAGTGACGGAGTCGGGGGGAAAGGGTGACCGGAGGATCGGATGACGCTACACCACTAGAGAGCAGGATGAGCGTTACTACCCTTGGCCTCGGAGTACGGGATAGACGAGACGGAGCTCCGAGTGAAGTTCCGGAGCGTTAACTCAGATTACTTGCAGGGAGTGCGAAGCAACGTTAATAATAAATCTGAAGTACAGTGCTGTAGTCTAAGTGATTAAATACTAAAGGGTCTTATTGTAATACGGAAAGGAGATATGTAAGGTTCCATGCGGAAGTAACAATAAGGTTATATCCGAAAGGGGTGGAAGAAGTCAGGTGACTTGGAAGAAGTAGTTTGGACAATAAGTAAGAAGTCCTGAGCGAGGCAGACAATAAGGATGTCGCCTTATGGTGCGATACGGACTTCTGAAGGAAGTCCGCCGCGCTCCGTCGTTCCGTCTCCGCTCCGACGGAGCGGAGCCCGGAGTTAACGGAGCCATTCGGCCATCCTCGGACCTAGGTCCGAAGGATCGGAACATGGATATAACAGTATCCCCCTCTTGGGTTCGACTCCCTAGGCGAACCTCAAGGGTCCGGAAGAATACTGCGTGAATGATCGTGAAATGGATTGTGGATAATTTAAAAATTGATGATGTGGAAATTCGCCAAATTTCTTCTGAGTCGCCAAGTGATCACGTGCACGATCACGTGTCCGATGTCGTAAGTTGTTGACAGCAATCTTTTTCACTTCTCCTCCTACCGCCACCACCAACCACTCCGCAGCCACCAACCTATGTCGAACACCACCAGCACCCAGGCAGGAGCACCCGGAGGAGGAAACGAGGGAAACGGCAGTGGAGCGAAGGGGAACGGAGGAGGTCAAGACGGAACGGGGAAGGAGAAGGTGGCGAGCGAGGAAGAGCGCCAGTGGGCCACGGCCGAGGCGCAGGCAGCGCGGTCTGCACACGCGAAGCGTTTGCAGGCCCAGCTGGCTGCGTTGCAGCAGGCGCGTGAGGCCAAGTTGGCGGCGGCGAGGGAGTTGGAGGCGATGGGGGACGTCGTCGAGGACGACGAGCTCGCAACCATCGCGAGGAGGCTCTCGCTTCCTCCGGTGGAGCGAGTCATCGCGGGACCGACACGGCGTCGCGTCTCGGGGCGGACGGAGCGGACGCCGAGCTCGGACTCGGACGCGGGGTACGAGGCGGAGGATACGGAGGTGGACCAGCGGACTCCGGGTATGGAGCGCTTGGTTGGGGACGACCGTGAGTACCGCAATAGGTTCTTTTTATTTTATTCCTCTAATCTGATTTTGCAGGGTGTTTGGAGTGCCGCCTACACGACCACGCGTGTTACACGCCCACCAAGCCCGATGGATGGCGGACGTGTCCGCGTTGTCAGCGGGGGCACATCTCGTGCTCCCTGAACCCGACCACCACGCGCACGGTCCCTCGAGCCAAGAAACAGGCGAGCGGAGCGGGAAAGTCGGGACAAGGGAAGAAGAGGAAGAGGGCGGTGAAGCAACCGGCGGCGGAGACAAGTGCGCGGCCGGTCCGACAACTTCGGAGTCGGCGCACAGCGTCCCCGCGGCCTGGTTTGGGGTCCGGAGTGGGGACCGTCGACCGCGCTGCCGACGCAGCGCTCCGGGAGCAAGTTGCCGTCGTCCGACGGGAGCTTGCTCGTTTGGACGACTTGTTGGAGCGCCGGGGAGCGGGGGACAACGAAGAAGACCACCCCGACATCGCGGAGGCCAAGCGGAGGTCGCTTGAAGAACTCCAGCGGTCTCGGGTGGAGCGGTCTAGGCGCAAGAGCCGTCGTGTGGTAGAGAGCGAGGGAGAAGACGAGATGGAGGTGGACCAGCCACCGGTGCGAGGGTCCGCAACCCCAGAGCGACAACAATCCGCTCCGAGGCCACCTACGGTGGGTCCGCAAACGCCTGCGGTGACCCCGGGGCCCGACGCGGTACGGGAGGTAACCGCACCCGGACCCAGGATTGGGCGTTCGGAGCGCCTCGCTCCGCCGAACTGGGAGGCCCACCAATGGCCGAAGGTGGAGCCCGTGGACGCTCCCATCCCAGGGGGATCGGGTGCGCCCATGCAGAGCAACGTCGGGGCGCACCAGGTCGCACGGGAGCTGTTTCCCGGGACTCCGGAGCGCGGGACATCGACGCGGGCAGACGGCGGAGTGGCAGGGTCGACGGAGGGAGGAGCGGGAGCTCCGCCTGCAGAGTTGAAGGCGGAGCCGTTGGAGGGCGAGATACCCGGTGGAAGTGCGGACGTTCCGCCGTTCGATTTAGAGGCGGAACAGGAGGTAATTGCGGGGGAGATGAGAATGGTCTGGGTATTGGAGGATGACGATGATATGGACGTCGAGTAGATTTTTCTTTGTTGTTTTTTCTTGAAAAATTGTAAATAATGATCTGAACATAAACGGAGTGAATTGGAAACGGATCGGAGTGAATTAAAGCGGAACGGGGTGAACTCCGAAGCCACAGACCGATGCTCAATCGGGTCCGGGCTTGTCGGGATAACGGAGGTGGAAATTCTCCAAATGTTCCGGAGCGTCGATGTCTTTAGAACCAACCCAGCTGTATTGGTCGTCGGTGTTTTCATAACCGAGCCACTCAACATAATAGCGGAGTTTGTCCGTCTTGAACCTCCGATCGTACTTGGAGTCGACGATTTGCTTGATTTCGTAATGCTCGTCGCCGTCCACGATCTCCACTGCCGCCGGAGGAGGTTCCTCGCGGCCGGGGAATGGATTCGGATGATGGGGTTCAAGTTGGGAGACATGGAACACCGGGTGTACCTGCGCGAGTGACTTCGGCAGGCGGATGGTGTAAGACGCAGCGGAAGGCTTTCCGATGACTTCGTATGGTCCGAGGAAGTTCTCGGAGAACTTGCGCGTCGGACGAGTCGTTCGGAGGAACTTAGCGGAGACGAAAACTTGATCACCAATCTCGAGTTTGGGGTCCGGAGAGCGTACGCGGTCTCCGGTCTCCTTATACCGAGTCTGGGCGTAGGTGATTTGTTCTCGGAGGAACTCGTGAAGTTCCTGCAAGTCCACGACATAGTTCCGGGCATAGACGTTCGCGACATCAACCTCCGGATGGACGGTGATCGCGGGGTCATAGCCTTTGTTAGCGAAAAACGGAGAGATGCCAGTAGAAGCGTTCGGAGCATTGTTGAGAGCAAACTCGCATAGCGGAAGGAGTTTGTCCCAGTCGTCCTGCTGATAGGAGCAGAAGATCCGAATGTACTGTTCCACCGTCTGGTTCATCCGCTCGGTTTGTCCGTCGGCCGAGGGGTGATAACCGGATGTATAGTGCATCTTCATGTTGAGTAATTCGCCAAGCGAACGGAAGAAAGCGGAGATGAATTCCTTGCCCCGATCGCACGTAACATGCGACGGAACTCCGTGTTTAGAGAAAACATGGATAAGGAAGAGTTGGGCGAGTTGGACCGAGGTGATATAGATATCGCAGGGAATGAGAATAACCTGTTTTGACGCACGGTCCACGATAACCAAGATGGCATCGTATTCGCCAGATAACGGAAGTTGCTCGATGAAGTCCATAGAGATTGAATCCCACGGACGGAGCGGTACCGGAAGAGGTTTGAGAAGTCCGTACGGTCGGTGTCGCGGAGCCTTGTTCCGTTTGCATAGGATACACGAACGACAGTAGTCCCGAACGAATGTTCGGAGCTCCGGCCAAGTGTACTCGCGGCGGACAAGCGCAAGCGTTCTGTTCTGTCCGAAGTGACCGGCCAGGACATGGTCGTGCAGATACTGCAGGACACGCACGCGGAGTTGGTCCGGAGCGTCGCCTGGTACTGCAGGAACCCAAATGCGGGTGTCGTAGCGGAGCATACCGGAGTCGTCGAGTGTCCAGCGTGAGGGCTCCGGAGAGGTAGCGGAGTCGAGGCCAGCCGCTCCGATGGGATCAAGAGGTACGTTGGTCTTGATATCGGAATGAAGCTGGTCAACGTCCATGACAACCGATGCGCATAGGACAATTTCTTCCAGGAATGTCGCTCGGAGTGACGCTCCAAGTTGATCTTGGGTGAAAATGGGGCGAAAATTGTGAGGATTTAATTGCGTGTAACGCGTATCCCCCTCTTTTGGATAGACGTCCCATCGTCTAGTTAAAGCGTCAGGTTTCCCTCCGAGTCGACCCGGCCTAAACCGGATCACCATATTGAAATGGCAGAGGTACTCCAACCACCGGACTTGGCGCCGAGTAAGTACTTTAGTCGTCGCGAAGTATTCCAGGTTTTTGTGGTCGGTGACAACATCAACGGGGAGGTCCGGGCCTTCGAGATAATGCCGCCACTGCGTGAAGGCGTCGAAGATGGCCAGGAGCTCTTTATCGTGAGTGTCGTAGTTGAGTTCCGCGCCTCCGAGGGTCCGTGACCGGAACGAGACGGGGTGGATTTCTCCGTCGTCTCCGGTGATGGACAGGATAGAGGCGATGGCATAGTCGGAAGCGTCGGTTTCGACAGTGATTTGTCGGCCCGGGATCCAGTGCGACAGCACCGGAGCTTCCATAAACTTTGCCTTGAGGGTCTCGAACGCGGTCTGACAGGCATCGGACCACTCCCAACGGGAGCTGGCCCGAGTTAGACGCGTGAGAGGTATCGTGATGTCGGAGTAATAGGGGATGAAACGTCGATAGAAGTTACAGAACCCGAGGAAAGACTGCACGTCTTTAACCTTCCGAGGTACCGGCCAGTCGACGACGGCCGATATCTTGTCCGGGGACATCCGAAACCCGTCGGGGGAGAGGATGTAACCGAGATATTCGCAGGTTGTGACTCCGAACTCGCATTTCGGAAGTTTACAGAACAAACCGTGCTTCCGCAGGCGGCGGAGCACTTCGCGGACATGGTTTTCGTGATCGGCGGGATCGTCGGAGTAAATGAGGATGTCGTCCAAATATACGATGACAGTCACGTCGAGTAAATCAGCGAAGACCGAGTTCAAGAAGCGCTGGAACGCCGCCGGAGCGTTCGCAAGGCCTTCCGGAACGACTTTAAAGTCGTAGGAGCCGTAGCGGGTGCGAAAAGCCGTCTTCCACTCGTCGCCCGGAGCGATGCGGAGCAGATGGTAGGCATGTCGGAGGTCGAGTTTCGTGTAAATTCTAGCCCTACCGGGAGCGTCGAGAAGGTCTGAGATGAGGGGAAGAGGATATCGATCTTTCTTGGTGATCTTGTTCAACCCCCGATAGTCGACGCAAAGCCGGAGACTGCCGTCCTTCTTCTTGGCGAACAATATCGGAGCTCCGTGACTCGACGTAGAAGGGTATATGAACCCCGCTTTAAGGTTTTCGTCGAGGAATTTGCGGAGCGCCGATAACTCCTTTTCGGACAAGGAGTAGACGTGGCCAATGGGAGGAACCTCTCCGTCGAGAATTTCGATTTTGAGGTCGTACTCTCGGTGAGGGGGAAGCTGATATGCGTCCCTCTCCGAGAAGACGTCAGCGAAGTCCTGGTACTGAGCGGGCAATCCAGAGAGGTCCGGATCGGAGGCGGAGGCGCCGCGCGCCTGAGCCTCATCGGACGGAGTGGTACGGAGAGTATATTGACACGTATCCTTGTCCTTGATGAGGACCCGATATGCCGCTGCAGACACCAGTGATATGGGCGGAGGTTTAAGGAAGGGACGAGGCTCTGAGGCCTCAGAGGTGCTCCGTCGAGGTCCGTTGGTTTTCGGAGCTCGAGCGGGGCGTTCCATAGAAGGAGCTGGATTGGGAACGTCCATCGGAGGACCTAGATTGCCCATAGAAGGACCTCGGACCGGCGTTTTCGACCCGATCAGTGTAGACGGAACGGAGGGATAAACCCCAACCGGAACCGTCTTGTCCGTAACCGGAGCTACCGAAACAGAATCTGGAGTAGTATCCAGAGGTGTCGACGGGGATCCAACCTCGGAGACAGTGGGACGGAATGAGATATTGGCGTCGGACCAGTTAATCAACGGATTAAAGCGGTAGAGCCAATTGTATCCCAGAACCATGTCGCAAGGCGGATCAAGACGGGTGACGAAAAAGTCCTGTTGATGGACTGTGCCGGAAGGAAACCGGATGAGTAGCCGAAGCTTCCGGGTGATGATGGATGATGATCCGTCGAGGTATCGGAGTCTTACGGGGGGAACCGAGTACGGAACAAAACCATTGGATTCTACTATTTTAGTTGATATAAAACAGTGAGATGATCCGGAGTCGATAAGAGTACGTAACACGGAGTTGAATCCCACAGCGAGACTTGATACATCCGACGGAGGAATGGTTGAACATTCGTCCGGAACGGTGATAGGTGATGATGAATTGATGACGGAAGGTGATAGATCGACGTAAAGGGCATTAGGTGAAAGAGCGGACGCGTTGAGACGAACCTCAGGGAGATCCCCGGAGTCAACGCAACTCGGATAGGGATCGGAGGTATGATCCGAGTTGCTGTCTAATTTTTTGACTGCTCGGGGGATTCCTGAGGAGCGGAAGAAGACTCCGCGCGCACAGCGCGCCCGGAGGGGGCGTTGGCGCGTTTCTTGCAGTCCTCCGCTTTGTGTCCCGAACCTCCGCAGTACATACAGAGGTTGTTGCGGCGCCTGCGCTCACGCTCCGCCTCCTTGATATGTCCTTCGGGGGTAAGGTTCTCGACATAGGCCGGAGTCTTAGGTTTAGACCCCGAAGCCTTGCCGCCTTTCCCGTTGGCATTCCCCGCTCCGGCGCGTTGATTACCGGAGTTCTGAGGAGGAGGGTTCGCATTATTGCCGCCAGAAGGTTTGGAGGGCTGACCGCCCTTCTTGTCCTTCTGTTTGCCCGACGTTTTCCCGGAACGATCACCGGAGCGGTCTCCGGAATCCCCTGAGGGACCGGAGCCAGGTCCGCGACCGGGATCGCGTTCCCGCTGACGCGCCTTCTCGGCCTCGCGCTTGTGGTAACGGCTGTCGATGAGCCGGGCCACCTGCTTGACACCGGACAAGGTGTTCAAGTAAGCGTGATGCATCATTTCGTTTTTGATGCGGTCCGGAAGTCCTTCATAGAAGGCGTGTCGCAGCGCAGAGTCTCCCCATGTGGTTAGGGAAGCGAGAGTGTTGAATGCCAAGACGTAGGTCGCGATCCGATCGCCGTGTTTCATGCGGCAAGTGCGGATGCGATCCTCCGCATCTCCAACCGGATCGTGTGGTCCGAAATTGAGCGTAAGCTCGCTGATGAACACCGGGAAGTTCCCGTCCCAGGCCGGAATGGCCGTGGGGTCATACATATTCGGAGCAAACCACTGCTGAGCGATGCCGCGGAGATACGAGATCATGTAAAGGATCTTGTCATCGTCCTCCGGGAAGTCCTGGGAGCGCTCGGCGAAGTGGAGATAACACTGGGTGAGGAAGGGATGGAGTTTAGCGGGGTCCGTGCCGTCGAACGTATCCGGGTTCCGGAGGTTCGACTTGCTCGACCGAGGTGCCGTGGTCTGATTGTTGTACCGATCCAAGGTAGTGGCGAATTTGGTGAGAGTGTCGATGAGGATACGTTCTCCTCTACTCTCATTATCAGGGGCAGCTGGCCCCGGAGGGACGGCTGGCCCGGGAGGAACTACAGGCCCCAGAGGGGGGCCTCCACCTCCACCACCACCGCCACCTCCTCCGCCTCCGCCTCCGCCTGCTCCGCCACCCCCGCCTCCTCCTCCGCGACGTCCACGGTCAGGACTGCCACCAGAGCGTCGAGGCGGAGGAGTAGGGGCGCGACTTCCGTCGTCGTCACTTCCCGGCCCGCTTCCACCTCCGTTGCCACCTGGCGGAGCGGAGTGAGAGCGGCTGCGAGATTCCCGATGCTCCGAATGTTCAGAGCGAACGGACGGAGCCACCTCCGGTATGTTGGGAAGTGGGGTCCGAGTTAGGACTGGGAACGTGCCTCCGATGGGTCCAGAGTCGGGACCGGCAGTGTCGGAGTCAAACTGGGGGCCCGGAATGGGAGACCCAGTGTCTAGGATGTGTCCGGGAGTGTGGCGAGATGGATAAGGTGAACGGGGATAAACGACGGGGTTCTCCGGAGTCTGGGGCTGTGAGACCAGACCCGGAGCATTAAGCGGAGAGACCATAGGTCGGGTAGCAGAGGGCCGACGCATAGTGATATTCGGCGGGAGAGGAGTGGAACGGTATGGACCAGGAGCAGAAGACTGGGCATAGGAGCCAGCCATAGCCTGTTGCGGTGAGGGAAGCGTAACTATGTTGCCATAGAGTCGGGATCTACGTCGATTTGGATCACTGCCTTCGGGATACTGTTCTCCCGAAGGGTTGTTGAGGTCGCCATAGTGAGACATGAGATCCAAGAGGTAGGTGAGATTTATTATACTGTTATATCCGAGCTACGGATAAGAGGGCCGACCGACCAGTCGGACGGAGTTCCGAGATACCGGAGTGCGGAGTCGGAACGTAGCGGAGTGACGGAGTCGGGGGGAAAGGGTGACCGGAGGATCGGATGACGCTACACCACTAGTGTCATGAATCGTGGTTTTCACAACCCATTCATTTCCTTTCCTACTACCCCATTTTCCATACGACAACCGAACTCCAAAGGAACATCCCGGAATACTCCTGGATCCACTCGACGACTGACCCGGAATAATCCCTGAAACGACGGTAACTCACATCGACAGTGTTGACAATCGACCGGGATATTTCAAGGATCGACGATCGGACACCCGACATGTGTCAAACCCTAAAAGCCAATACACTGTGGAGATATATTCGATCGCACTCCTGTGTGCCATACGTTGTCTCATCAACGCCGATTGGTATTTCAGATGAAACCTTGGATACCTAATTAGCAGAGTAGTATATATACTAGGTAGAATCTTCCTGTACTCTAGATTCTACCTCGTCTAATACCAGCTATACTTTGGCCTGGCAACAACGAAGCGTCTTCTCACCACTGGGCAACGACTCTCAGTATACTATCGTTCATCCTCTCATCGGTAACCCTACGTGCGGGTTATCTGGGCGCGTACTATACCGCCTTCGGGTCTTTTCGGGCTCCACCTCGAGCGGACATACGCCGGACATCGCCCCTTATTGTGGCTATCCGACTATATCCCCTCCTCGGCGTTCACCCCGGGTTCTAGCCGGGTTATTCGTACAAAGGCCCCGGCCGGGTTATTTCCATATCGACATCCCGTCAGGCCGACCTAGGGCTGTCGCTGACAGAAGGTAGAATCTAGTCTACCCGCCCCGACCTACACGACAACCAGAGAACCAAACCCGAGATATGCAGATGAACATATTCATACAAGACGTCGAACAACGGGGAGCAACAGGCCAGCTATTCTATAACATGCTGTGGGCCCTGGCTCTCCTAGCCCTTGCGGGATACCTTGCGGTGTGGTTCACGCAGGAACCCCACCATCTCGCACGACGACAACGCGGACGCAACCCACGCTACTACGCAGAGCACCGGGTGCTCCGGATTATACGCGACAACATTCGCGCTTTCGGGTTCTGGCTCGCGCATGTAGCCAGACCCCGGGGACAACCCGAATATCGACGGTCGACCCGAGCCCGCCGTTTCACAAGGAGGAACTTCCTCCGGCAGAGACGAGCAGAAGGCGAAGTGGTACAACCCCAGGAAGACGAATACGCGGACATGCCCCCACTAGAGGACATTCCGGTGCGGTCCTTCGTGGACGACTTGTTTGTAATCGACCCGCTCACCCGCATGACACACCTGGCCCCGGATTATCTGAATAGACTCCGGGCCAGGATTCATTTGGAAGCCACGAGCGGGGAAGGGACTGGAGAAGGGGAACAGTAACCCGGAAAGGGAAGAAAGTTCGAAGGGGATACCCGCGGCGGGCCTGCACTGATACCCGACAATGATGTGCTTCTATCTTCCTTACAATCGAATCTTATCTATTTGGCAGTTCACATCCCACGGTTCAACTTTCCTCGGCATTCTCCGTCCTTGGCGTCCTCGTATGAAAACTTAGGATTTCCCACGTAATAACGAAACAAAAACGAAACGCGTCGATTGCACGAAAACGGAATACGACTATTCTTTTTCAATATACATCGTTGGGCTACAGAGAGTCCCAACGGAAACGCAGCGCACAGTGGCGCGGGATACTCAATATGCAAAATAAAAACAAAACCCCGTTTCCCTCACGCCTCGCGGGCCTTGCCCTTCCCTTTTCCATCCGTCGGTTCCTCCCGCTCCAAACCCAAGTTCGCCAAGGCGCCCTGTGCTGTCGACAGCATTCGGCGCAGGAAGGGAGCTCGGAGCTCGACCGGGACGGATCGAAGGAAGTCGGTGAGGAGGGCGGTGTCCCCGGCGAGCGACTCGTTGTCGTATTCCTCGGGCCTGCGGAGGCGCATTTCGATGGGCGGCAAGTCCTCGACGCTCTCCACGACCACCTCGGTGGGGAACGCGGAACCCGGGTTCGAAGAACCCGGAACCGCGGATGACCCCGAGGCAGTTCCGGGCCCATGGCTTGTTGAAGCCTGCTGCGAGGAAGGGGGAACCGGCTCCAAATCCTCATCGTAGTTGCGGGGGTCGGCGGCAATCGGGAGCTCGCCTTCCTCCAAAGGATCGGAAGGCGCGCGTGCCGAACGACGATGTGAGGAGGGAGGAGGGATGCGGATTTTGGGCCCGCTAGACCCGAGGGGGGGTGGGCCGCTCGCATCCTTCTTCTCCTGCTTGCGCTTGCGACACCGGAAAGAACGATCGGTGTTCTGGAGGGGAAGAAACTCGTACAGGAAGTTCCTGTAGGAGGCGTGCCGAGCTACGCAGAGAAATGTTCAACGTCAGTAATCCGGGAATAGAGAACGTGAGCGGGACGCGTACAAAGCTCGTGGAGGTCCTCAAGACGCGGATCGGGCTCCAGGAGCTGATACAACCCGTTACCCAGATGCTCCCAGAACTCGAAGGAGAAACCCCTCAAGACGCGCCGGTCTTGGTTGTGGTACGCGTCGGAAAACGCACGCCAGGCGGGACATCCCTCGTGCCGTTCCTTGCAGAAGTAACACGAAGTCCGAGGTTTGTTAGACCTGGGCTCGTTGGGGTCCGTGTCCTCGGTGCAGAACCGAGCTATGCCACATAGACGACAGGGGGGACACAGCTGTCGCACGACAGCCCCGATGCGACGAAACCCCTCGCGAGAAAACTCGACAGGCTCGCGATTGGGGACAGGCCGCAAACGAGGAGCGGCCGACGACGAATGATCTCGGGGGCGGGGAGCAGTCTTGGCTCGCTTCCGGGGTGGCGAACGTGAAGAGCGGCGCGAACGAGGCCCGCGCGGGACGGAGGGACTTGGCGACGTATGACGATGAACACTGGACGCCCGTGGGCGAGCCGAACGACGAAGCGGGGGAGAAGGGACGCGAGGCGCGGGACCCTCCTCCTCATCCGAGATGACCACGACGGACGGAGCCCGCTTACGCCGCCGTGAAGGAATTTCCACAAAGACGGCAGGCGGACTATACGGAGGAACCTCCACAAAGTCCTCCTGCAACCAGGCGTCGTTGTTTGCAGGTGGTGGAGTGGGAGAACGGGGAGGAATCGGAGTTGGAGAACGAGGGCGCCTCGCTCCATGGAAGTCCCGGGGGTCCAGGTTACTCTCCTCGATGAAGACGTCGAGGGCCTCTCCCTCGAGGACCGCACTGGTGGCCGTGCGATCCAACTCCTCCAAATAGCTTCCGTTGTCGCCAACTTCAGCAAGACCTGCAAACAGGGTATCCCGACGTCAGAAGGGAAAGAAAGAATAAAGAAGAAGACAAAACCAACCATCCAACGCCTCCATCATTCCCTGCGTGCCAAAAATGACACAGTCCTCGTTGAAGAGGCGACCGTCGGCCGCAAAACGGGGATCGGCCCAGGAGCCGGGTAACACACGAATTTGAAGCGGGGCGTGGGGGTGAAGATACCGACTCCGGCGGGCCACCCGGACGCGGAGACGCTGGAGCTCTCGTGCGCGCACGTCGAGGGTCCAGTCAGGCTGCATCCAGTGGATAGCGGAATCCAAGAGGGTGAAATACTCCGAGGAATATGCAACGGAAGCACCGTGTTGCGATAGGAAAAAGAGAAAGTGCTCGAGGCGAAGCTGAGCCTCGATCAGCGACGAAGAACGGGACGGAGAAGGAATACTCACAATCCGATGCGCAAGCTCCTCGGCGTTGGTGGCTGGATCGCCCTCGAACAAATCTATCGTGGCGGCCAAGATGTCCATCTCGTGCTGCAGTCGAGCGGCGAGGTCGATAGGAGGGGCGGTGGCGGAATATCGGAAGACGTTGTTCGACGACTCCCGCCGTCGCCCCCAGATGACCACCACCGCGTGTCGATGCGGACCGAGTACCTGCACCCAATACCACATTTGCAGGGCATAAGACAAGAAGATCTCGTGGGCCCTGTCGGCCAGCGAGAAGTTCGCCGGGATGTTGGTAGGGGAGCTCCCCAAGGGACGACGAGGCGCAAGATACCGGTGTCGGTGGGGCTCCAACCGGAGACCCCGAATAGGACCCCGCTCCAGGTTGAGGAGCCAACGAAGAAAGGACGAGTCCACCGAAGCAGGAGGACCGGGGAGCGCAGGACCCGCCACCGCACGGACGGGAGACACCAAGAGCGAGACGGGCTCGCCCTGGTAGTCGCGAATGGCATTGGGGTTGCGTGGGTCCCAGTGGTCTTCACGCAGAGGAGGATACTCGCGGGGGAAAACGCGAGGACGGTGGTCAGCAAAGAGAGAGAGCACGTCCAAGTTGAGGGGAACCCGGGGGTGAAGAATGTCGTACAAAGACGGCGACGTGTCGAAGTCGAAAAGGGAGACGCAGAGGAAAAAGCGGCGACGATATTGTTGAGGAGGAGAGAGGGGGGCGGAGCCAGACATGGGGGGGCGAAGTGAGGGGAAAATTGCGCAGACCCTGAGCCCGGGTTATTATAACATATCCCGGGCTCAGGGGCGCGAAGAACCCGCAGCGCGATCGGATGGAAGCGCGGGGTCGAAATTGGAACGCGACTTCCAAATCAGGTCGATGTCGGCAAAGTTAAGGTTTTGCGACTCTCACGTTACGACGCCGATCAAGTGATAAACGGATTTGCTTCCGCGGACACGGCAATCAGCTGGACCTGGACGGATCAGGCCTACGATCAACAAGTAGAACGACAGGGGTGAGAAGGCAGCCAATTACGTCTAAGACGCCCGGGTTATTGCCCGGGTTCTTCGCGAAGGAGAATGAAGAATGAGGCTGGCTCATAAAACTCGACTGCCAACTTGGGTCGTTGAGGACACCGACCTTGAAGGGGGGGGGTAATGTCATGAATCGTGGTTTTCACAACCCATTCATTTCCTTTCCTACTACCCCATTTTCCATACGACAACCGAACTCCAAAGGAACATCCCGGAATACTCCTGGATCCACTCGACGACTGACCCGGAATAATCCCTGAAACGACGGTAACTCACATCGACAGTGTTGACAATCGACCGGGATATTTCAAGGATCGACGATCGGACACCCGACATGTGTCAAACCCTAAAAGCCAATACACTGTGGAGATATATTCGATCGCACTCCTGTGTGCCATACGTTGTCTCATCAACGCCGATTGGTATTTCAGATGAAACCTTGGATACCTAATTAGCAGAGTAGTATATATACTAGGTAGAATCTTCCTGTACTCTAGATTCTACCTCGTCTAATACCAGCTATACTTTGGCCTGGCAACAACGAAGCGTCTTCTCACCACTGGGCAACGACTCTCAGTATACTATCGTTCATCCTCTCATCGGTAACCCTACGTGCGGGTTATCTGGGCGCGTACTATACCGCCTTCGGGTCTTTTCGGGCTCCACCTCGAGCGGACATACGCCGGACATCGCCCCTTATTGTGGCTATCCGACTATATCCCCTCCTCGGCGTTCACCCCGGGTTCTAGCCGGGTTATTCGTACAAAGGCCCCGGCCGGGTTATTTCCATATCGACATCCCGTCAGGCCGACCTAGGGCTGTCGCTGACAACTAGAGAGCAGGATGAGCGTTACTACCCTTGGCCTCGGAGTACGGGATAGACGAGACGGAGCTCCGAGTGAAGTTCCGGAGCGTTAACTCAGATTACTTGCAGGGAGTGCGAAGCAACGTTAATAATAAATCTGAAGTACAGTGCTGTAGTCTAAGTGATTAAATACTAAAGGGTCTTATTGTAATACGGAAAGGAGATATGTAAGGTTCCATGCGGAAGTAACAATAAGGTTATATCCGAAAGGGGTGGAAGAAGTCAGGTGACTTGGAAGAAGTAGTTTGGACAATAAGTAAGAAGTCCTGAGCGAGGCAGACAATAAGGATGTCGCCTTATGGCGCGATACGGACTTCTGAAGGAAGTCCGCCGCGCTCCGTCGTTCCGTCTCCGCTCCGACGGAGCGGAGCCCGGAGTTAACGGAGCCATTCGGCCATCCTCGGACCTAGGTCCGAAGGATCGGAACATGGATATAACAGGAATGGAGGCAGTGAGACCGGTTCGGATTCTGGCTTCATAGGGATTTCCACTTGAACTTCGTAGTTTCCTAGCCTAGCGAGGCCCCCTTTTTTTCTCGCCTGCGGGATGACGCCCGCTATCCCCTGACCTCGCTCCGCTTCGGTCAGGGGCATGCAGTGTCGTGTATGGGAGGTGTACGAGGAGCGTTAGCGCCGAGTGCCGAGCGCAGCTAGGCCACTGCGATGCCCGCTAGCCCCGGACCGAAGCGGAGCGAGGTCGGGGGCATGCGGTGTCATGTATGGAGCGTGTACGAGGAGTGTTGGTGACGAGTGCCGAGCACAGTGAGGCCGCTGAGCCCGACCATGGGCGAGCAGCTGTTTTTCGTAGAGCCAGGGTCGGGGACGAGGCGAGCCCCGTTTTTTTTTTAGTAAATAAAATAAAATATAAATGAGTGCCGCGCCCAACAAGTCCATTGAGATTGTATTCATTTCAAGCGCGTTGAGCACATATTGTATCGTAGCGAGCGTCGAGCGCGTATTGTGAGTATCGTAGCGTACTATCTAAGTGCGTATCATAAAGCAAACATATTGTAATGTATGTAGGCGCGCGATTCAAGGCAATCTAGACGTCGAGGCCACAGGCTGCGCAGGAGGACTCAATCTAGAGGTCGACGCCACGGGCTGTGCGGGAGCACCCAGAGCGTTACCCATTGCCCATGTCACGTAGTCGATGGCGGGGCCATACCGGGCGAGGTGTAACGTGTCCGCACGTTATCTAAGATTATCTGACGCCATATTGCCTGCGAGGGTGAATGACGACGTGTCGTGCGAGGGGAGATATCTGGAAGGGAAGGGAGACTTTGTCAGCGACGAGTGATGAAACGCAGAGGGGAATGGGAAAGGGTGCGAGATACGTCGATCGTCATGGAAGGGAAAAGAGATTATGGCGGTGCCGGATCATGCGGCCCGTTTTCCTGCTTCCTTCCCACTACCACATCTTTGTCTTCGTTGCCACTCATGTCATAGTGCCGGATTGTCAGATTCCAGTGTTGCTTCTGTTCAGCACTGCTTATACCCAATCCCCTTTGACATCTATTGGTCCTTCCCCGAATTCCTTCCAAAATTCTCCCAAATTCTCCCGACCAGCTCCCAACTTCTCCCACTTTCTCCCGTGCCTTCTTGTGCCGGAAATAATTTAAGGGTGAGATCTTCTCTGCATTTCTGTGCTCTTGTTCATCTTCTACAGATGAGCACACCGCTGCCACCTCAACAGAGTGCGTGGAATGTGTCTTGTATGGTGTTCCGTGACCTAAAACCCCTCTAGTCGGTTGTGCCGCGGCTAGTACTCTGCCAGCTGGAATGTAAGATCTTTCCATCTTGTCTATGGTATTCCTTGTACTGAACGGTTCAATGTTATCATTTAAGCACTCTAAATAAGACCACTCTTACCGCCGACATCACAGAGCGATTCCTGGCCCTACTGCAAGTGACCAGGAGGGGGACTTGGCTCTGATCTCGGATGGTAACTGGCAAATGTATTCTGCCAGATCGGGGGAATGGATTGCAGCCCAAGTGGCCTCGCTGCACCCCACACTAAAGGAAATGCGACTAGCGCATGACTGCCGATGGGTCAACCGGCATACAGTCTCGGAGCACAAGAAGCGCAAACAAAAAGGTCAGAGATGCCATGTTTTCTGGAAGATGGGTCCATTGAGAAGTCAATCTCAGACAATCCTGAGCTCGAGAGCTCCACATGCCCTGCCACCAGGCGTCACGAGGAAAGTCCGGTCCCTGGTGACATGGTCGACCAATCCGTAGTGTTGGTGGTGAATATTTCACCGACAAATGTGTTCGCGGTGGAGCTTGGACAGCGATGGCGGAGCCCTCCATTGTCATACTACACCATGGTGTCCGAGAAGACCGTTGTGATCTTGGATCGACTTGCGCAGTGGCCCACAGTGCTAGTTCGGCATCAGACTTTCTAGGTTCCCAGCTACAATGTGGTCCCCGCCGGCTCCCTGGTCCTCGCCGACCTCATCGCGATGGGGGATGACCTCATAAACTATCACAAACTTTCCGCGGAAGCGGAGACGGTGAGGGAGCCAGTGTCTGCTGTCCTTGATATGCATTTGAAGAGCACCCTCATGGAGCCATGGCGGCTGGGGAAAAGAATTGTGTTGTTGCTCAACATCACCGCAACGGACAAAGGGATGCTCAAGTGCAGATTGGACTGGAACGCTCTCCTGGAGCAGCTGGGCCCTCAGTTCGCATTTGCTGACTACGACTGGATATACGCAGAGGCGGAGCTTGGTAAACTGTTTCCGTTCACGTCTACGAAAAAGGGAGGTAAGGTCCGAGTCGATGCCGAGCGTATGGAGTATCTCAAAGAGCGGGGTAAGGGGCCTTGGGTGGCATCTGTCCGAACTGCTCCAGGCTGGCTCAGTGAAATGCACATTGATTTCGCCGGTCTCGCTTCAGGCATAGCTCACATTGATGGCGAGAAGCTATGGCTGTTCTGGCCACCAACTCCCAACAATCTTCGATGGTGGGGAATTTAACATCCACATTCGTGGACTGGTCATGGGTCCCGCCTTGCAGAAGCGCTGGATGCGCTCGAGGGATTGGAAGTCCTGCACGTAACCGACCCGGTTGCATTTGTAGTCCCTCCATTCCATGCAGTCATCTCCTTCCAAAATTTGACACACAGTTGTGTTGCGTTCGCGCACGCCACACATTGGGATTTTGCACGGACAGGTCTGGAGTTTTGCAAAACTCTCGTTCATAACCCCGACTATGCAGCGAGCCGCTCGATTGCACTGGTGGACCAGGTTGTTAACGAGACCCCGATCTGGAGGCAAGCAATGGGAGAGGAAAGTGTGGCTGCGACATATCTTGCAGAGTGGAAGCAGGACACCGCGGCGATTTACAATGACCACAACGGAAGGGACATCAGCGCTACGTAGAGTTTTCACGATTCTTGTGTGTACATTTTGCCTTGAATAATTACAGATCAGGTTTGCATTCAGTCTTGGTCCAATTTATGTTTTTTTTTTCCCTTGGGCTGGTTCAAAACCCAGAACGGCGTCGAATTGCTGATGCGGCGTTCCCGTGCACTTTGCCGTGTCGCGCCGCGCAGCCGGAAAAACCAAAGTGTTGATTCAACTTGTTGATGAGAGGCATCAAGTAAGCGAAATACATATTGCTGGAGGTTTATGCGCGTCGGAGATGCTTGGAAACCGAGAACGGCACTGAGCAAATTACTGGACGCAGCGCCGCGCCGCACAGCGTGTAAATATTTTCAAACTGTTGGTGCGTAGAGTTGGTTGAGGTAAGTGAATATCCAGGGAGGCTTGGGGTGCTCTGCAAGTAGCACAATGAGCAATGCGTAGACGAGAATTTAGAATAGCCTCCAACAAGTGGCTGTGTAATTATTCTCCAACCAGTGAAACAAAGGTAAAGTGATATCGAGGGAAGATTCTTTCAACCTCTATGTACATGGTCTGAGATTGCATCTAAACACATACCTCAGGGCATTTGGGTGTGAATAGGTGGCACCATCGTTTTTCAAGCCGCGTCGCGCCGCGCGGCTTGAAAAACCAAAGGGTTCACTCAAATTCTTAATGCGAGGAATCAGGTAGGTGACATGCATGTTCCTGCCGGTGTATGCGCCTCTGGCCTGGTTGGAACCCAAAAACGGCGCTGGGCAAATTACTGGACGCGGCGCCACTGTACACTTCGCCGCGCAACTCAGAAACTCGAAATTTTCACTCAACTTGTTGGTGTGGGTACTCAGGTGAGCTCAATGTATGTTCCATGTGATTTTTTGTTTCTCTGAGTTGTTCCAGAATTGAGAACAGGACCGTTCAAATCAATGACGCGGCGCCACTGTGCTGTGTTGCGCCGCGCACCGTGGAAACCCCAAATTTTCATCCAGAGAGTTTCTGTATCTCTGGGCGGTTTCGAACGTGAGAATGGCGACGAAGAAATCAATGGCACTGCGCCCTTGTTGCACTTTACCCCGTAAAGCCACCCAGGTTAGAAACAGATTTCGTTTGAATTATGGGTATGTGGAATCCGGTGAGCCAGAAGGTATATGAGTATGTCTCTGGGGTGTGGGGTGGAGGTTCGAAGGCGATAACGGTGCCGACGGGGCGCAACTGGTACACCGAGTACTTTGAAAGTGTTCTGGCCATGGGAAATTTGAAGGAAAATGTAAGGTTCGGAGTTGTCATCTGTGAAAGGATGAGCTGCAAGCACTTGAGTTACAAAGCGCAGAGGGAGCCGCGTTCCATGGCGAGAGCGCCGCGTCGAGTTGAGTGTGCGCCGCGGCGAGCTGAGTGTGCACCGCCTCTAGTGGGGGTGAGCACCGCGTCAGGTGTGGTGGCGCCGTGTCACATCCTGAACACGCCGCGGCCCGCCCACTCAACCGCCGCATACCGCCGCGTCCAAAAGGTGGGGCGCGGCGAAGTTACTATGCACTTTGCCGCGTCCCGCCGCAGAGTGCCGCATCCTCGCCGCACCACCGCCACGTCCAAGTTTTGTTCAATGGCAACTATCTCAGGGTAGGCGCAACTACTCACACCCATTCCGTTGCCATCCTCTGCTACTACTTTGTGTGTACCCCCTGCGCCGTTATGGTGGAGTGCCAGACACCACAACATGTGAACGGCGCTCATTAAAATTTGGACCACCGCGGCACCGCCGCGCCCACTTGGCGCAGCGAAGTATTTTTGCCCATCTGCACCCCGCAACAAGAGAAGAAACAGAAACAGAAAATTGCGCGCCTGCGCAAGTGCCACCAACGTCCGCACTATCAACGTCTGCACGATGACGCGCGCTGGTGTCCACCATCGCGTGCGTGGAGACTAGCGCCTGCACATCCACATCCGCATCCTCTACCCCTGAAAACATGTCCCCGCAGATTCCCCAAAAAACCCCACTCAAAACCAAAACCAAAACCAAAAACTCACCCCCCTCCCCTACCCTACAGCCCACTCCCGCAGCCGCATCGGCACACCGAGGCCCTGGTTGGCAGCGGATAACGTGCCCTCACGGATGATGGCGGTGTTCGGCGGCTTGCACGCCGCGGAGGTATTCCTGTGGGGAAGAGGAGGGGGTGAGTATTGGAGCTCCAAGACTCGGAAGGGAAGAAAGCAAAGGAAGGAGGAGGGAAGGGAGATGAAAGGACGGAGGAGGAAGAAAAGGGGGGGAAGGAAGGACGAGAATTACTCGCACGATGGGCGCGAGAAGATTGTTCGTATCGCTGCCGCAAGCATGACGTCCAAAGGTTGACACACAAGAGTGGAGAGTCAAAGGAAGAAAGGGGGAAAGGTAGGCAAAAAACGCGCGAGGGCAAGTACGTAGTAGGAAGTGCAGAGCGGGGAAGCCATGCATGACATTGCACGGTGACGTGGAACGCAGAACGATCCAAAACGGTGACTCCGCGACCAACATTCCGTCCTCGACTATGCAAATCCCGGTCGCAAAGCCCGAAGCAAAAGAAAAAACGACGACATCTCATACGCCCCCGCAAAAATCTCTCCACAGAAGCTGCAAACGCCAGTCCACTCACCCAATGCGCTCGAAAAGGAACCCTAGGCGCAGAGCCCGAGCTCCAGTCAGATTAGGTTATTCCCCACATTAGGTGAGGCCGCCAAAGCAATTTGAATAGCTGTTATATCCAAGCTACGGATAAGAGGGCCGACCGACCAGTCGGGCGGAGTTCCGAGATACCGGAGATCGGAGTCGGAACGGAGCGGAGTGGCGGAGTCGGGGGGAAAGGGTGACCGGAGGATCGGATGACGCTACACCACTAGAGAGCAGGATGAGCGTTACTACCCTTGGCCTCGGAGTACGGGATAGACGAGACGGAGCTCCGAGTGAAGTTCCGGAGCGTTAACTCAGATTACTTGCAGGGAGTGCGAAGCAACGTTAATAATAAATCTGAAGTACAGTGCTGTAGTCTAAGTGATTAAATACTAAAGGGTCTTATTGTAATACGGAAAGGAGATATGTAAGGTTCCATGCGGAAGTAACAATAAGGTTATATCCGAAAGGGGTGGAAGAAGTCAGGTGACTTGGAAGAAGTAGTTTGGACAATAAGTAAGAAGTCCTGAGCGAGGCAGACAATAAGGATGTCGCCTTATGGTGCGATACGGACTTCTGAAGGAAGTCCGCCGCGCTCCGTCGTTCCGTCTCCGCTCCGACGGAGCGGAGCCCGGAGTTAACGGAGCCATTCGGCCATCCTCGGACCTAGGTCCGAAGGATCGGAACATGGATATAACAGTATCCCCCTCTTGGGTTCGACTCCCTAGGCGAACCTCAAGGGTCCGGAAGAATACTGCGTGAATGATCGTGAAATGGATTGTGGATAATTTAAAAATTGATGATGTGGAAATTCGCCAAATTTCTTCTGAGTCGCCAAGTGATCACGTGCACGATCACGTGTCCGATGTCGTAAGTTGTTGACAGCAATCTTTTTCACTTCTCCTCCTACCGCCACCACCAACCACTCCGCAGCCACCAACCTATGTCGAACACCACCAGCACCCAGGCAGGAGCACCCGGAGGAGGAAACGAGGGAAACGGCAGTGGAGCGAAGGGGAACGGAGGAGGTCAAGACGGAACGGGGAAGGAGAAGGTGGCGAGCGAGGAAGAGCGCCAGTGGGCCACGGCCGAGGCGCAGGCAGCGCGGTCTGCACACGCGAAGCGTTTGCAGGCCCAGCTGGCTGCGTTGCAGCAGGCGCGTGAGGCCAAGTTGGCGGCGGCGAGGGAGTTGGAGGCGATGGGGGACGTCGTCGAGGACGACGAGCTCGCAACCATCGCGAGGAGGCTCTCGCTTCCTCCGGTGGAGCGAGTCATCGCGGGACCGACACGGCGTCGCGTCTCGGGGCGGACGGAGCGGACGCCGAGCTCGGACTCGGACGCGGGGTACGAGGCGGAGGATACGGAGGTGGACCAGCGGACTCCGGGTATGGAGCGCTTGGTTGGGGACGACCGTGAGTACCGCAATAGGTTCTTTTTATTTTATTCCTCTAATCTGATTTTGCAGGGTGTTTGGAGTGCCGCCTACACGACCACGCGTGTTACACGCCCACCAAGCCCGATGGATGGCGGACGTGTCCGCGTTGTCAGCGGGGGCACATCTCGTGTTCCCTGAACCCGACCACCACGCGCACGGTCCCTCGAGCCAAGAAACAGGCGAGCGGAGCGGGAAAGTCGGGACAAGGGAAGAAGAGGAAGAGGGCGGTGAAGCAACCGGCGGCGGAGACAAGTGCGCGGCCGGTCCGACAACTTCGGAGTCGGCGCACAGCGTCCCCGCGGCCTGGTTTGGGGTCCGGAGTGGGGACCGTCGACCGCGCTGCCGACGCAGCGCTCCGGGAGCAAGTTGCCGTCGTCCGACGGGAGCTTGCTCGTTTGGACGACTTGTTGGAGCGCCGGGGAGCGGGGGACAACGAAGAAGACCACCCCGACATCGCGGAGGCCAAGCGGAGGTCGCTTGAAGAACTCCAGCGGTCTCGGGTGGAGCGGTCTAGGCGCAAGAGCCGTCGTGTGGTAGAGAGCGAGGGAGAAGACGAGATGGAGGTGGACCAGCCACCGGTGCGAGGGTCCGCAACCCCAGAGCGACAACAATCCGCTCCGAGGCCACCTACGGTGGGTCCGCAAACGCCTGCGGTGACCCCGGGGCCCGACGCGGTACGGGAGGTAACCGCACCCGGACCCAGGATTGGGCGTTCGGAGCGCCTCGCTCCGCCGAACTGGGAGGCCCACCAATGGCCGAAGGTGGAGCCCGTGGACGCTCCCATCCCAGGGGGATCGGGTGCGCCCATGCAGAGCAACGTCGGGGCGCACCAGGTCGCACGGGAGCTGTTTCCCGGGACTCCGGAGCGCGGGACATCGACGCGGGCAGACGGCGGAATGGCAGGGTCGACGGAGGGAGAAGCGGGAGCTCCGCCTGCAGAGTTGAAGGCGGAGCCGTTGGAGGGCGAGATACCCGGTGGAAGTGCGGACGTTCCGCCGTTCGATTTAGAGGCGGAGCAGGAGGTAATTGCGGGGGAGATGAGAATGGTCTGGGTATTGGAGGATGACGACGATATGGACGTCGAGTAGATTTTTCTTTGTTGTTTTTTCTTGAAAAATTTGTAAATAATGATCTGAACATAAACGGAGTGAATTGGAAATGGATCGGAGTGAATTTAAAGCGGAACGGGGTGAACTCCGAAGCCACGGACCGATGTTCAATCGGGTCCGGGCTTGTCGGGATAACGGAGGTGGAAATTCTCCAAATGTTCCGGAGCGTCGATGTCTTTAGAACCAACCCAGCTGTATTGGTCGTCGGTGTTTTCATAACCGAGCCACTCAACATAATAGCGGAGTTTGTCCGTCTTGAACCTCCGATCGTACTTGGAGTCGACGATTTGCTTGATTTCGTAATGCTCGTCGCCGTCCACGATCTCCACTGCCGCCGGAGGAGGTTCCTCGCGGCCGGGGAATGGATTCGGATGATGGGGTTCAAGTTGGGAGACATGGAACACCGGGTGTACCTGCGCGAGTGATTTCGGCAGGCGGATGGTGTAAGACGCAGCGGAAGGCTTTCCGATGACTTCGTATGGTCCGAGGAAGTTCTCGGAGAACTTGCGCGTCGGACGAGTCGTTCGGAGGAACTTAGCGGAGACGAAAACTTGATCACCAATCTCGAGTTTGGGGTCCGGAGAGCGTACGCGGTCTCCGGTCTCCTTATACCGAGTCTGGGCGTAGGTGATTTGTTCTCGGAGGAACTCGTGAAGTTCCTGCAAGTCCACGACATAGTTCCGAGCATAGACGTTCGCGACATCAACCTCCGGATGGACGGTGATCGCGGGGTCATAGCCTTTGTTAGCGAAAAACGGAGAGATGCCAGTAGAAGCGTTCGGAGCATTGTTGAGAGCAAACTCGCATAGCGGAAGGAGTTTGTCCCAGTCGTCCTGCTGATAGGAGCAGAAGATCCGAATGTACTGTTCCACCGTCTGGTTCATCCGCTCGGTTTGTCCGTCGGCCGAGGGGTGATAACCGGATGTATAGTGCATCTTCATGCTGAGTAATTCGCCAAGCGAACGGAAGAAAGCGGAGATGAATTCCTTGCCCCGATCGCACGTAACATGCGACGGAACTCCGTGTTTAGAGAAAACATGGATAAGGAAGAGTTGGGCGAGTTGGACCGAGGTGATATAGATATCGCAGGGAATGAGAATAACCTGTTTTGACGCACGGTCCACGATAACCAAGATGGCATCGTATTCGCCAGATAACGGAAGTTGCTCGATGAAGTCCATAGAGATTGAATCCCACGGACGGAGCGGTACCGGAAGAGGTTTGAGAAGTCCGTACGGTCGGTGTCGCGGAGCCTTGTTCCGTTTGCATAGGATACACGAACGACAGTAGTCCCGAACGAATGTTCGGAGCTCCGGCCAAGTGTACTCGCGGCGGACAAGCGCAAGCGTTCTGTTCTGTCCGAAGTGACCGGCCAGGACATGGTCGTGCAGATACTGCAGGACACGCACGCGGAGTTGGTCCGGAGCGTCGCCTGGTACTGCAGGAACCCAAATGCGGGTGTCGTAGCGGAGCATACCGGAGTCGTCGAGTGTCCAGCGTGAGGGCTCCGGAGAGGTAGCGGAGTCGAGGCCAGCCGCTCCGATGGGATCAAGAGGTACGTTGGTCTTGATATCGGAATGAAGCTGGTCAACGTCCATGACAACCGATGCGCGTAGGACAATTTCTTCCAGGAATGTCGCTCGGAGTGACGCTCCAAGTTGATCTTGGGTGAAAATGGGGCGAAAATTGTGAGGATTTAATTGCGTGTAACGCGTATCCCCCTCTTTTGGATAGACGTCCCATCGTCTAGTTAAAGCGTCAGGTTTCCCTCCGAGTCGACCCGGCCTAAACCGGATCACCATATTGAAATGGCAGAGGTACTCCGACCACCGGACTTGGCGCCGAGTAAGTACTTTAGTCGTCGCGAAGTATTCCAGGTTTTTGTGGTCGGTGACAACGTCAACGGGGAGGTCCGGGCCTTCGAGATAATGCCGCCACTGCGTGAAGGCGTCGAAGATGGCCAGGAGCTCTTTATCGTGAGTGTCGTAGTTGAGTTCCGCGCCTCCGAGGGTCCGTGACCGGAACGAGACGGGGTGGATTTCTCCGTCGTCTCCGGTGATGGACAGGATAGAGGCGATGGCATAGTCGGAAGCGTCGGTTTCGACAGTGATTTGTCGACCCGGGATCCAGTGCGACAGCACCGGAGCTTCCATAAACTTTGCCTTGAGGGTCTCGAACGCGGTCTGACAGGCGTCGGACCACTCCCAACGGGAGCTGGCCCGAGTTAGACGCGTGAGAGGTATCGTGATGTCGGAGTAATAGGGGATGAAACGTCGATAGAAGTTACAGAACCCGAGGAAAGACTGCACGTCTTTAACCTTCCGAGGTACCGGCCAGTCGACGACGGCCGATATCTTGTCCGGGGACATCCGAAACCCGTCGGGGGAGAGGATGTAACCGAGATATTCGCAGGTTGTGACTCCGAACTCGCATTTCGGAAGTTTACAGAACAAACCGTGCTTCCGCAGGCGGCGGAGCACTTCGCGGACATGGTTTTCGTGATCGGCGGGATCGTCGGAGTAAATGAGGATGTCGTCCAAATATACGATGACAGTCACGTCGAGTAAATCAGCGAAGACCGAGTTCAAGAAGCGCTGGAACGCCGCCGGAGCGTTCGCAAGGCCTTCCGGAACGACTTTAAAATCGTAGGAGCCGTAGCGGGTGCGAAAAGCCGTCTTCCACTCGTCGCCCGGAGCGATGCGGAGCAGATGGTAGGCATGTCGGAGGTCGAGTTTCGTGTAAATTCTAGCCCTACCGGGAGCGTCGAGAAGGTCCGAGATGAGGGGAAGAGGATATCGATCTTTCTTGGTGATCTTGTTCAACCCCCGATAGTCGACGCAAAGCCGGAGACTGCCGTCCTTCTTCTTGGCGAACAATATCGGAGCTCCGTGACTCGACGTAGAAGGGTATATGAACCCCGCTTTAAGGTTTTCGTCGAGGAAATTGCGGAGCGCCGATAACTCCTTTTCGGACAAGGAGTAGACGTGGCCAATAGGAGGAACCTCTCCGTCGAGAATTTCGATTTTGAGGTCGTACTCTCGGTGAGGGGGAAGCTGATATGCGTCCCTCTCCGAGAAGACGTCAGCGAAGTCCTGGTACTGAGCGGGCAATCCAGGGAGGTCCGGATCGGAGGCGGAAGCGCCGCGCGCCTGAGCCTCATCGGACGGAGTGGTACGGAGAGTATATTGACACGTATCCTTGTCCTTGATGAGGACCCGATATGCCGCTGCAGACACCAGTGATATGGGCGGAGGTTTAAGGAAGGGACGAGGCTCTGAGGCCTCAGAGGTGCTCCGTCGAGGTCCGTTGGTTTTCGGAGCTCGAGCGGGGCGTTCCATAGAAGGAGCTGGATTGGGAACGTCCATCGGAGGACCTAGATTGCCCATAGAAGGACCTCGGACCGGCGTTTTCGACCCGATCGGTGTAGACGGAACGGAGGGATAAACCCCAACCGGAACCGTCTTGTCCGTAACCGGAGCTACCGAAACAGAATCTGGAGTAGTATCCAGAGGTGTCGACGGGGATCCAACCTCGGAGACAGTGGGACGGAATGAGATATTGGCGTCGGACCAGTTAATCAACGGATTAAAGCGGTAGAGCCAATTGTATCCCAGAACCATGTCGCAAGGCGGATCAAGACGGGTGACGAAAAAGTCCTGTTGATGGACTGTGCCGGAAGGAAACCGGATGAGTAGCCGAAGCTTCCGGTTGATGATGGATGATGATCCGTCGAGGTATCGGAGTCTTACGGGGGGAACCGAGTACGGAACAAAACCATTGGATTCTACTATTTTAGTTGATATAAAACAGTGAGATGATCCGGAGTCGATAAGAGTACGTAACACGGAGTTGAATCCCACAGCGAGACTTGATACATCCGACGGAGGAATGGTTGAACATTCATCCGGAACGGTGATAGGTGATGATGAAATGATGACGGAAGGTGATAGATCGACGTAAAGGGCATTAGGTGAAAGAGCGGACGCGTTGAGACGAACCTCAGGGAGATCCCCGGAGTCAACGCAACTCGGATAGGGATCGGAGGTATGATCCGAGTTGCTGTCTAATTTTTTGACTGCTCGGGGGATTCCTGAGGAGCGGAAGAAGACTCCGCGCGCGCAGCGCGCCCGGAGGGGGCGTTGGCGCGTTTCTTGCAGTCCTCCGCTTTGTGTCCCGAACCTCCGCAGTACATACAGAGGTTGTTGCGGCGCCGGCGCTCACGCTCCGCCTCCTTGATATGTCCTTCGGGGGTAAGGTTCTCGACGTAGGCTGGAGTCTTAGGTTTAGACCCCGAAGCCTTGCCGCCTTTCCCGTTGGCATTCCCCGCTCCGGCGCGTTGATTACCGGAGTTCTGAGGAGGAGGGTTCGCATTATTGCCGCCAGAAGGTTTGGAGGGCTGACCGCCCTTCTTGTCCTTCTGTTTGCCCGACGTTTTCCCGGAACGATCACCGGAGCGGTCTCCGGAGTCCCCTGAGGGACCGGAGCCAGGTCCGCGACCGGGATCGCGTTCCCGCTGACGCGCCTTCTCGGCCTCGCGCTTGTGGTAACGGCTGTCGATGAGCCGGGCCACCTGCTTGACACCGGACAAGGTGTTCAAGTAAGCGTGATGCATCATTTCGTTTTTGATGCGGTCCGGAAGTCCTTCATAGAAGGCGTGTCGCAGCGCAGAGTCTCCCCATGTGGTTAGGGAAGCGAGAGTGTCGAATGCCAAGACGTAGGTCGCGATCCGATCGCCGTGTTTCATGCGGCAAGTGCGGATGCGATCCTCCGCATCTCCAACCGGATCGTGTGGTCCGAAATTGAGCGTAAGCTCGCTGATGAACACCGGGAAGTTCCCGTCCCAGGCCGGAATGGCCGTGGGGTCATACATATTCGGAGCAAACCACTGCTGAGCGATGCCGCGGAGATACGAGATCATGTAAAGGATCTTGTCATCGTCATCCGGGAAGTCCTGGGAGCGCTCGGCAAAGTGGAGATAACACTGGGTGAGGAATGGATGGAGTTTAGCGGGGTCCGTGCCGTCGAACGTGTCCGGGTTTCGGAGGTTCGACTTGCTCGACCGAGGTGCCGTGGTCTGATTGTTGTACCGATCCAAGGTAGTGGCGAATTTGGTGAGAGTGTCGATGAGGATTCGTTCTCCTCTGCTCTCAATATCAGGGGCAGCCGGCCTCGGAGGGACGACTGGCCCGGGAGGAACTGCAGGCCCCGGAGGGGGACCGCCACCTCCACCACCACCACCACCTCCTCCGGCTCCGCCTCCGCCTCCACCTGCTCCGTCACCCCCGCCTCCTCCTCCGCGACGTCCACGGTCAGGACTGCCGTCGGAGCGTCGAGGCGGAGGAGTAGGGGCGCGACTTCCGTCGTCGTCACTTCCCGGCCCGCTTCCACCTCCGTTGCCACCTGGCGGAGCGGAGTGAGAGCGGCTGCGAGATTCCCGATGCTCCGAATGTTCAGAGCGAACGGACGGAGCCACCTCCGGTATGTTGGGAAGTGGGGTCCGAGTTAGGACTGGGAACGTGCCTCCGATGGGTCCAGAGTCGGGACCGGTAGTGTCGGAGTCAAACTGGGGGCCCGGAATGGGAGACCCAGTGTCTAGGATGTGCCCGGGAGTGTGGCGAGATGGATAAGGTGAACGGGGATAAACGACGGGGTTCTCCGGAGTCTGGGGCTGTGAGACCAGACCCGGAGCATTAAGCGGAGAGACCATAGGTCGGGTAGCAGAGGGCCGACGCATAGTGATATTCGGCGGGAGAGGAGTGGAACGGTATGGACCAGGAGCAAAAGACTGGGCATAGGAGCCAGCCATAGCCTGTTGCGGTGAGGGAAGCGTAACTATGTTGCCATAGAGTCGGGATCTACGTCGATTTGGATCACTGCCTTCGGGATACTGTTCTCCCGAAGGGTTGTTGAGGTCGCCATAGTGAGACATGAGATCCAAGAGGTAGGTGAGATTTATTATACTGTTATATCCAAGCTACGGATAAGAGGGCCGACCGACCAGTCGGGCGGAGTTCCGAGATACCGGAGATCGGAGTCGGAACGGAGCGGAGTGGCGGAGTCGGGGGGAAAGGGTGACCGGAGGATCGGATGACGCTACACCACTAGAGAGCAGGATGAGCGTTACTACCCTTGGCCTCGGAGTACGGGATAGACGAGACGGAGCTCCGAGTGAAGTTCCGGAGCGTTAACTCAGATTACTTGCAGGGAGTGCGAAGCAACGTTAATAATAAATCTGAAGTACAGTGCTGTAGTCTAAGTGATTAAATACTAAAGGGTCTTATTGTAATACGGAAAGGAGATATGTAAGGTTCCATGCGGAAGTAACAATAAGGTTATATCCGAAAGGGGTGGAAGAAGTCAGGTGACTTGGAAGAAGTAGTTTGGACAATAAGTAAGAAGTCCTGAGCGAGGCAGACAATAAGGATGTCGCCTTATGGCGCGATACGGACTTCTGAAGGAAGTCCGCCGCGCTCCGTCGTTCCGTCTCCGCTCCGACGGAGCGGAGCCCGGAGTTAACGGAGCCATTCGGCCATCCTCGGACCTAGGTCCGAAGGATCGGAACATGGATATAACAATAGCTGGGGAGCATCAGTAGAGGATATGGCAAGGGAGAACCGACTCACAAATATCGCACTGCAGTACAAAGAACCTGTGCTAACCGAGTTTGGCCCAAAGGATTCAAGAATCTTCCTCGCAAATCATCGTGGAGTCAACCTTGAGACGTGCGGGACTGCCTTTTGTCGAGGACCACTGGGCCTCTAACTGAAGGACAAAAAATTCCATCATGACAGGCACGTGACATTGACAGAAACCGACCACCATCTATGATCTAGGCCCTCGTATATGCTGTAAGAGGTTTGATCCAAATTCCCAGGATTTAGCAGTTTCCGTACCTGTCGTTTCCACCCAGACCCATACACATTGCCCTCACTGTAAATCAGCTACCGTGAGCTTTAATTACACCGCGCGCCCGTGCCCTCTCAATCGTAAATCTTATTGGTCCTGCCACCTCCGAATATTGCACCCGCTCCCGTGATTCTGCTCCTGGGAGCTCCGACGGTAAGTTTTGCGTGTTTCCATTTCCATCAATCACCTCGTGGGCACAACTCCGCTCTTGTTCCCACATCTCATCCATCCCTCTCGCTCAATGCCCTCTTCTGCGGTTCCAAGCCGAAAACCGAAGCGGCGCGACAGTGTTGTCCAGCACCAACGTCAGGCACTGTGCGCAAAGAACGAATTTCACCAGAAATTCAACATCCACTCGCAGCTGCACCATTCGACACTCCCAAAAATATTCTAGCCTTCCTCGAGCTTGTCTGTCAACGGCGGAAGTGGCAGTAAAACCTTCGGAGAAGTGGGCCCAGAACTTTTGGGTTTACTCAACCTCAGCGAGCTACTTTCACCAACGGATTTAATGCTCGACCTGGGGGCAGGGATAGGGTATCCGGCCATGTATGTGGCCCTTCTTTGCAGGTGTAACACGGTGTCCTACGAGATTGGCCTTGCCCCTTCTCGGATAGCTGGTACACTTTTCCGGGCAGTGGCCAGGAAATGTCGGGACAATGGGTATCCGATCAGTCACACTGGGGGCAAGCTACCACCTGCGGTGCCCAGAAACCACCCGCAGATCGCCGGAAGAGCGAGTATTTCCGCCTTATCTGCGGGGTATTTCTGGGCCCCGGAGATCACCGGAAGATTGTGTATCTTCCTCCGATCTGCGGTGGCCGGCAATCGCCCGCAGATCGAAAGGAGATCATGATATCTGCTGACCATCTGCGGGCACCGCAGATCGAAAGTATGCCGGCACCGCAGATCGTACGCAGGTGCTTGACCAAACAATGCTAATAAGGCAATAAACACTTACCAAAAGAGGTAAACAATTGTCTTCTAAGATTCCGCAGGTGGAATCCGGGATCCAGGTTGGTTTAGGAAATTGGTTTCTTGTTACGGTACCCAATTGTACTTACTTCTCTTGCGACACGGACCCCGCCCTCTCTCATATATGCATTCTCTGCCTCTCTAGATCTAGGCTTCTGGGTTCTCTCCGCCCGCGAGAGTGTCTGTACAGAGTGTAAGTTATGTTGATGTTGCCACTCCGGATCCTCCCAATGCCTCCAAATTCACACCCGACCAAAAACGAAGGGAAAACCCACCACGGCAGACCACAGCCTTATATCTGCTCATATGCCTATCAATAGAGAGGTTGCACAAAGCCGCATGTGGCTTTATTGGTGCGCAAACTCACCGCATACGCCTTTTTTTCTTCTTTGCTCTGGTGGTCAAAAGAGGCTATTTGAGAGTCCCATCTTTGAACGTCCGGCGGCGAACTCATCTGTCTGTGAGACTGCATTTAGCCTCATTCTCGTTCATTTTCGGACGTCCCGCGAACGCCCTCGCACGTTTCCTGCCCATCGCGATTTCCTTTACGTTGGCTGACATCCTGTGCTTCAGATTTTTTCTCTCCGCGGCGCTTCGCGCTGCCTTCAGAATTCTGGTTATTTGGCATTCCCACCACCGACCTCGTGGCGCTGAGACAACGTATCGACATCCGCCGAGAACCCGCATCGATATCGCCTCTCAAAATTATCTATTCGAGCTTCCCGCGAGCGACCCTAGGCTCTGGTGCAGTGCCCTGGTGTTATGTCCGTGCAAATCAGTCTTTCATTTTTTCCCATTTATCGGTTCTGGTCGCACTCAATCCAACTCTGATCGTGCTCCCATCACCTCCGGACACACCATCACGCACTACATCAGACCCTGCACCACTCCGGTAATACTCCAGCACCACTCCAGCTCACTCCGGTTGATTAATGGTTCACCTGCTCCCGGACCTATCCCGGAATACATAGCTCTCATCCAATCATGGATTGCTGAGTACTTCTTCCTTAATATCCACTTTGCTTTCATTACCTTACCTTCTTGGCTACCTCCGGCCTCACTCCTCACCCCGTTCACCCTCCGGTCATCCTGGTTAATCCTGGAAACCTCTGGACTAGTCATCCAGCCCCGACCGGTTCAATGTGGTTCATCCATATCGCCCCGGAACATTCTACCTGAACATTCCACCTGTACACTTCGCACTGGTCCCTCACTGCGATACAGGCTGTGGCACCTCCGCACTCCTTGGTACATTCCGGACTGTGATTATGTAATCACTCCGAACTCCGGTCCTCCACGTTCCTTGGTTCAGCTCCACTTCACCCACGTCGTCTCGGACCTCTTCCCCTATGCATTGGAACTCTCCTAAAGGACTGCCAATGTCCTCCGGAATGATTCCTTGCAACTGTGTCCACTCCGTCGACCCGGAGCTCCCAAAACCACCAACACTTAACACCAGTACCTTGGAACTCGTTCATCTCGACTACCAACATACCAGTCCAACATCTGGTACACTTATGCGCTATTCATCTATGCCCCATCACTCCTGCTCTCGTTCCAGTCGCTCCGGACATATCTCCGGAATCCGGAGATACCCGGAGTCACCGGAGTCATCAGACTCTTCCCTGGAATGTTCGCTATTATGCCTTATCAACTCCTATTCCATTTATGCATCCCTTATCACTTCTTATCTATTGTTTCAACGCTCTCATCACTTCTCCTTGTTATCTTTTCATATGCTTCACGCTTCCATCACATTCCCATCATTCCCCATCGCTTCTTCATCTGCCTCAAGGCAGATGTCATAGCACTTACATCTTATCACTCTTCTATCCATCCGTTCATCTATCAAACCATATGCTCAACCTTTCCCCTTTCCCACTTCCTATTATTCCTTATTCCCACTTCATCTCTTTTGCCGCATGGTAGTGTCTTCTTCCATGTGGTTCACTTCGTTTCATGTTGCTTCACATTGCCTCATGTTACTTATTCCCTTTTGTACAAATTACTTGTCCTTAGTATAAATACCGGTACTTTACATCTTGTACAGTATCCGAAAAATAAAAGTTATCCATGCTTCCCTCTCATGGACTGTTGCCAATCGTCTCTTGAGGTTCTGGTCATTGCCTCTCGACGACTCCCTCCCTATGGCCTTGCTCCCGTCCTCCTCTGGTTCCCTCCTGTGACTCCGGTCACTCCGGTCACTCCGGTTTCCGGTCACAACTCCGGAGTCCTCGCTCGGCCATACCAACAACTGCGGTTCAACTCCGGGTTGTCTCCCGTGTCTTGGATATGCCTCTAGTTCGCTCCGGCACTCTGCCTTTGCTCCTTCTACATGTCAACCGTTCCGGTTCACACCGGAACTGCGCTGGACAACTACCAACAACACTGGTGATGCTCTTGTATCTCCGGTCCAGGCTATCCCTGTCCCGTCGCCATCTTCGAGCTCGTACGACTCGGACCTTGGCATAGGACACTTCCCCATCTCGCAGCCCGAGGCCAGTCAGTCGGTCACCCTAGCTGAGTTGTGGTGTTCCGAGAAGTGGCTGATCTAGACATCTGTTCATCTCCGGTTCGCGGCTTAGCCCGGCTCCGGTCATATGATCGGATATTCCTTTCCTCTTGGCTCAGCGATATAACAGTATTTTTCGGATCCTCTGTCTGGCCTCATCTGCTTGCTGTGTCATCATGCATGCAGATAGTCCTTTCATCGCTGTGCTTGTGTATCTGGATTCCGGACAACAATTCCGGTGATCGATATCCATTGATCCTTGCACTTCCACTCATTCCCTCATGACCCCTTACGACTTCGCTGCACTCCGGCTGCCCTTGTGGCCCCGGGTGTATTCCGGTTGAATTCCGGACTTCCTTATCACGACTTCCATCCACTCCGGTTGCCTCTACGGTCCGGAGTGAATTCCGGTGCACTCTGGAGTCTTCTCCCATGACTCCTACTCACCTCAGTGCATTCCGGAGTTTTCTCCCACAACTTCTACCCACTCCGGTCGCCTCTCTGAGGTTCCGGGTGGTTGCAGACTCTGTTTGCTCCATTTATCCATTCCTAACGACTTCTACCCATTCTGGTTACTGCTGTGCAGTCCCAGGTGGATTCCGGACTATTGTCTGGCCCATTTTCTCACGACCCTCACGACCACGGGAATATTACCAGCTTGCCGCTGGTTCACATCCCACCCATCTCCGGTCTATCCGGACTCTATACCCTGGTGGTGATCATTTCCTGTTGATTAAAAGTCACAGGACTTGCATCCCTTGTCACCCCTGCGACGTCTCCGAACTTGCAGGAAAACCCGGATCTTGCTATGTCACCGCCCGCGCTCCGTTGAGCTGCAAGGTTGAAAAGCAACATAATCCGCTACCCCACATCTTCTTTGACCCTGTGCGCGCACACCTCAAGCATAAAGCTTGAATCCTGTTATGGCCTTTCCGGTTACGGAAGGACAGTCCGGACTCTTACCGGTTGGCCCCGGTTCCACTCCGATCACTGTCTTCGCCATGTCTTGCGACAACCACCAGTCCCCGATCCTTCTATGGATATCTTGCGGCTTTGATGCCAGCGCCCCCATCCCGGACTTTGTCCTCGGGCGTTCTTTCCGGTTCTAGGGCTTGTCAGGCCTTGTCCTCGCTCCGGACGACATTCTGGTTGCCACGGCGCTTGACCTGAACAGATAAGAGCACACCGGAAGCATCTTCATCGATAGCTTTCCACCGCGCCTCTGTTTCGGACTTTCGCAATTCCTCCGGTCGTCACTCCGCTCGTTTCCGGAATCTCGGCTACATGCCTTGTTCCTCTCGAGCACCACTCCGGTTTGGCTAATGCCTCCGGATATACCCCGAAGCATCCCCGCTTCACCATCCTTCGACAACTCGACACCTTGTCTTTGTTGTTCTTCGGATTGGTTTCTTCCGGAACGTCTGACCTCTGGTCCACGTTCTTATCCCCTTTCATCTTCCTCCTGTTCATCCCGCCCAGTCGATTGGTTGGTTTTAAATTCCGGTTATCGACTTGAATCTCTCTTGCAGCAACAGCTACGTTGAACAAAATGTATAAGAGCTCACCGGGGAATCCTAACCCGATTACTTCCACCGAGCCCGCATTCTCAACTTTCGCCTCGCCTTCGGAGAGTTCTCGTCACCACTCCGGTTTTGCTACGCCTTTCTTTTTGACTCATTGGCACCCCTTGGAGCTGGATTGCTCATCCTCCACCTCCTCGTTCCACTCCGGTTTTTCCGGAGCTGAACTCCGGTTGTTTTCCGGTCCTTCAATCCCGGACCTCTGGAACTCAACCACTCCTAATTCCGGTCGCTTGCTGCAGTTCCCGCAGTATCTCCGGAACGCTCAGGTTTCAGCTGGGAGCTTCAATGTGCTCGCTGTTATCCTTTGAGCACCTCCGAAAATTTCGAACCTTTTTCAGTCCGAGTTCAGATCAATTTGGACATCACTATCACAGCTCTAGGTTGCGTTATCGCTTTGCATCGGCCATATCCGGTATCTGGTGACTATGGCTTGTGATGCCTGCTTCAAATTGCCTCCAAACTCTTCATTTGCCTTTGCCAACACTTTGGCAATGCTGTTTTGTGTTCAGAAAATTTTCATCCTCTCCCTTCGACCTGTTCCGTTGCCCGTAACAGTCTCCGGGTCTTGACCCTTGCCCGGAGTCTACTCCGGTCATTGTTGCCATTCCGGAGTCAATCCTGGTGCTTCGGAGTCCCTCAGGTCGATCTCCAGGGTTTCATTCAGCACCATCCGCTGCTGTTTGCTCCCCTCTGGTTGCACTCGCTCTGTGTGATCAACTCCGAAAATTCCGGAACTCTCAATTTGATCTCTGGACATCTGTTCCATGTTCCAGACATCCTCTGGACTTCTTTGCTGTTGATCCCTCCAGCAATTCTGTCCTTTTGTTCCTGGAATCTTCAACCCTCCATCGGTTTTTATCTTTGCTCTCAGATTTTATCCGCCCCTTTTATTGTCCTTCCCGGTGCGTTTCCGGTCGCCTATCTGGTCTTCTGGCATCGCTCCAACACTCCGCTTCAATGTCCTCCTCCTCCCTCCTCCATCCGACAACTTCAAGCATTTATTCAACTTTCCCCGATGGCTTTCGCCCCTCTGTATTTTTTGGAGCCCTTACAAAACCCTTCCTGCGGGTTTTTTTTCCATGTGGACTTACTTGAATTCTTCTCCGTCGAATTTTCCCACGGTCTCCGGTTCTCCGGGCTCTCCGAGCTCCGGTCCACTCCGGACACCCTAGGATCAAGCACCCGCATGCATCAGTGCCACTTTGGCCTGCACACCAACGTTCTATCCTCCCTTGAGTGGTCTCCTTGACGCCACAGTTGGTGCCCATGGAGATTTCACCCTTCCGGCCTTGATGGCTGGTCTCCATGGTGACAGCTCTTTATTGCGCTGTCATGTCCACCCCGGACAATCCTGTCCTCTGTTGGACTCTCTGGTCATTCTATTGACACTCCTGCCCCATCGGATTTTATGCTTCTTGCCTCTGGTTATTCAAAATGCCTTTGGCCCAACTCCGGTTGACCCGGACATCTTGGTTTAAATTATTTTCAACTTCGACATTTCCTCCGGTGGTCTTCGATCCTCTGTACTTCTTTGGAGCCCTTCAACAAAAACTCTTCTTAGCGAGTTTTCTTACATGTGGTCTTGCACTCCCTTCCCTCCGCCTCTCTCCCTCCAGTCCCTTCCAAATCGCTCCCCTCCTTGGTCCGGTTCCTTTCGGGGTTCCCGGCTACACTCAGTACTCCGGTATTGACCGGAAAATATTCTGGCATCACCTGGACTACTCGCTTGACCATGTGCCTTCAGTGCCAGTTCTTTGACACTGCGCGTCGACGTAACCATCCATGTCTTTGACTGGATTGGTCTTCTATCTTTGAACACCAGAGTCAGTCGCACCCACAGTTGATTCACCCTTTCATCCTTGATGGATGACCTCTGTGGTTTCCAAGACCTTCTTCGTTGAAGGCACTGTAATCCTTGAAAAGGATTGCTTCCCCCTCCGGCTTCATCCTGTCGCTCCGGAATTCCGGACGCTTCTCGTGTCGCCAAACTCGCCCGGACCTTGGCCGGTCTCATTCCCACATATGTCTGGTCAAACGTCAAGCTACTCCGGGTTTCCTCAGTCCTTTCAGCGGCCCTCCAGACGCTTTTGGACTTCTCCCTTCAATTCCAACTTCCACTCCTTCTATCCACCATCCTTATCTACTTGTCTTCCACATCCCATTCCTTCTTCAACATCATTCAACTCGGCTTGCAGCGATGCTGCTATTCCTTCATTCTCCAACTCAACTTCCAACATTCCGGTTATCTCTCCGGATTCCCACGCCCTCCGGCTTATTTCATTTCACCTCCGGTATCTTTCCGGCCTTTTCTGTGCACTCCTTGCTGTTCCCTCTCCATCCGTCAAAGCCTTTAGGTTTCCGGTCATTGCACATCAACTCCGGAATCTTCGTTATGGCTTCCCACACCCACGGATCCCTCTACTTACCCTGTCCTTCAGTCCCTTGAGGGCAAGGAACGTAAAGGGGGGATACTGTTATGTCCGTGCAAATCAGTCTTTCATTTTTTCCCATTTATCGGTTCTGGTCGCACTCAATCCAACTCTGATCGTGCTCCCATCACCTCCGGACACACCATCACGCACTACATCAGACCCTGCACCACTCCGGTAATACTCCAGCACCACTCCAGCTCACTCCGGTTGATTAATGGTTCACCTGCTCCCGGACCTATCCCGGAATACATAGCTCTCATCCAATCATGGATTGCTGAGTACTTCTTCCTTAATATCCACTTTGCTTTCATTACCTTACCTTCTTGGCTACCTCCGGCCTCACTCCTCACCCCGTTCACCCTCCGGTCATCCTGGTTAATCCTGGAAACCTCTGGACTAGTCATCCAGCCCCGACCGGTTCAATGTGGTTCATCCATATCGCCCCGGAACATTCTACCTGAACATTCCACCTGTACACTTCGCACTGGTCCCTCACTGCGATACAGGCTGTGGCACCTCCGCACTCCTTGGTACATTCCGGACTGTGATTATGTAATCACTCCGAACTCCGGTCCTCCACGTTCCTTGGTTCAGCTCCACTTCACCCACGTCGTCTCGGACCTCTTCCCCTATGCATTGGAACTCTCCTAAAGGACTGCCAATGTCCTCCGGAATGATTCCTTGCAACTGTGTCCACTCCGTCGACCCGGAGCTCCCAAAACCACCAACACTTAACACCAGTACCTTGGAACTCGTTCATCTCGACTACCAACATACCAGTCCAACATCTGGTACACTTATGCGCTATTCATCTATGCCCCATCACTCCTGCTCTCGTTCCAGTCGCTCCGGACATATCTCCGGAATCCGGAGATACCCGGAGTCACCGGAGTCATCAGACTCTTCCCTGGAATGTTCGCTATTATGCCTTATCAACTCCTATTCCATTTATGCATCCCTTATCACTTCTTATCTATTGTTTCAACGCTCTCATCACTTCTCCTTGTTATCTTTTCATATGCTTCACGCTTCCATCACATTCCCATCATTCCCCATCGCTTCTTCATCTGCCTCAAGGCAGATGTCATAGCACTTACATCTTATCACTCTTCTATCCATCCGTTCATCTATCAAACCATATGCTCAACCTTTCCCCTTTCCCACTTCCTATTATTCCTTATTCCCACTTCATCTCTTTTGCCGCATGGTAGTGTCTTCTTCCATGTGGTTCACTTCGTTTCATGTTGCTTCACATTGCCTCATGTTACTTATTCCCTTTTGTACAAATTACTTGTCCTTAGTATAAATACCGGTACTTTACATCTTGTACAGTATCCGAAAAATAAAAGTTATCCATGCTTCCCTCTCATGGACTGTTGCCAATCGTCTCTTGAGGTTCTGGTCATTGCCTCTCGACGACTCCCTCCCTATGGCCTTGCTCCCGTCCTCCTCTGGTTCCCTCCTGTGACTCCGGTCACTCCGGTCACTCCGGTTTCCGGTCACAACTCCGGAGTCCTCGCTCGGCCATACCAACAACTGCGGTTCAACTCCGGGTTGTCTCCCGTGTCTTGGATATGCCTCTAGTTTGCTCCGGCACTCTGCCTTTGCTCCTTCTACATGTCAACCGTTCCGGTTCACACCGGAACTGCGCTGGACAACTACCAACAACACTGGTGATGCTCTTGTATCTCCGGTCCAGGCTATCCCTGTCCCGTCGCCATCTTCGAGCTCGTACGACTCGGACCTTGGCATAGGACACTTCCCCATCTCGCAGCCCGAGGCCAGTCAGTCGGTCACCCTAGCTGAGTTGTGGTGTTCCGAGAAGTGGCTGATCTAGACATCTGTTCATCTCCGGTTCGCGGCTTAGCCCGGCTCCGGTCATATGATCGGATATTCCTTTCCTCTTGGCTCAGCGATATAACACCTGGCAGCCTTAGATTGCCTTTTTCGGCATACCTTATGGTGCACCACCACATCACTCCTGCGGATAAGTCTCGACGTTACTCAACCCCCTCTTTGGTGCCTCCCCGGATTTCAGCAGGATTTCATGCAGGTCTTTGTCGTTGATCATGACAAAGTCCCTGAAATCGGTGCGTCCTCGAGTCACCGACTTGAGACGTCCAAACTGACTTAACACAGTCGAATGTGCGCCGCGATACAACTGCGCTGTCTCCACCCGAACCTCCCACTTTTCCTCTCGTCGATGCCCGTTTGCTTCTCGGTTTCCTCCTCCAGCTGCACTGCCACATGTCACCCTCGCTTAATGCGCTGCCGCCCAGTATCTGAACACATATAATCCCTACCGACCTTATAATCGCCTTCAGCACCCTCAAAATCCCAATTCAATCGGTCTACCGCCAGTGGACACTCAACCACTCACTCACTCGCTGATAGGGCTCCCGGAAACCCGCTCCAGGGTCCGGTGGCAGCCCAACAATGCTCTCGCTTCAGCTTCCGCCTCCACCTCTTCTCGCTCTCCTATTCCTGTCTCAGCACCCCGGCCACATCTGTATCATCATCTCCACCTCTGGAGGCTACCCCACTATGCAAAACAGAACATCTTAGGGCCCACCGTTCCAAGCACCAGCTTCTTTGCTCGCATCGACCGCCACCGCACGCCACCGCTCTCTCCACCACCACTACCACTTCCGCTCCCGCTCTTGCGCCCATGGGCAGCCTGAGTGATATCAGTGACACAGATTGATTTTGACGCAAGTTCACGCAAGTTGAGATTAATCTTAGACACATTTTCACGTAGTTAAGAAACAGGTGTAATCTCTACTACGGCGCAAATAATCCCAGCGCGCATAACTAATCCCGACGTACTCGAGAATAGGCGAGCCGATGAGAATAGCGAGGCGGCAGCTGCCGGCTGTGAGCCGACAGCCCCAAGAAAGATATGTATTAAGGGAACGACAGCGATACATATCCCGGGACAACAAGTGATATAAGAGGATGCGGGACGGTGGGTAACAGAAAAAGAACCTCGAGAGGTGACACGAAGGCGGGAGGAGGGTTTGGGTCCCCTCCAAGAAACTCCTGTCCCACATCAAAACCGTCGCCGATCGATACTGTAAATTGTTAGTGTCTCGACAGCCCGGCTGAAAAGGTCCGCTGGCCAGGAGTGACGCAGGGAGGCAGAGCAGAGCACCTCGTGTTTTGCGAAGGGCGCCCGGCACCGCGACGTCAAGGTGATGCGAGAAGGGAAAAAGCAGAGCACCCCGTGTTTTGCGAAGGGCGCCCGGCGCCGCGACGTCAAGGTGATGCAAAAGGGAAGGAAAGAAAAAGGGCGGCCCGACCGCTCTCGTGCGACATTAGACTACTATAAAACCAGTTCTAAACTCGACTAATCCCGACGTACTCGAGAATAGGCGAGCCGATGAGAATAGCGAGGCGGCAGCTGCCGGCTGTGAGCCGACAGCCCCAAGAAAGATATGTATTAAGGGAACGACAGCTATAAAGCTATAAAATGGTTGGAAAGTTTGGAAAATAAAAATTGAGATGGAGAGATGGGGAGTGATGGGAAAGAGACCGTGTATATATCTAAGGTGTCGCAGCAGCCGTGGGCTGGGACAGTGAAGGGGAGAGGGGGGCTGGGGGGCAGGCTTATTCGTAGACGGGGATTTCCGGGGGGGAAAGCTGCGAGTCGATGATTAGGTTGTTGCCGGGGTGCGTGGCATTGTGATGGGCGGTGGCGATGTCATTGCGCCAACGAGACAGAGCGTCGGCGACAATGTTCTGCTTGCCTGGAATGAGCAAGACACGCAACTGGAATCTGTTTGCGATGAGGACATCGACCGAAGACTTCAAAATCTCGTTGTACCCAGGTTTGGCGCGGAGTGAGTTGAAAATGTGGAAAGTGTTCTCGTTGTCCGTCCAGATCGCGATTCGGCGTGCCTGCACCCTGCCGTTTTGGCGTACCAGGTCAGCCACACGATGGAGGCACCAACAAACGCACAGCGCCTCAAAGTAAAATATTACTTCAGGAGGCGGCGCGGCCGTTGGGATGTTTGACTGATACCCGAGACCGATAGCGGGGAAATAAATTCCAAGACCGCTTAGGCTCGCGTCGCAGAACGCTTCAACATCGGCCTCGTGCACATCCCAGTCTAAGGACTCGAGTATGTGGACGCCGGCGGAGTTGCGCACGTGTCCGCGGAACCAGACGAGATCGCGCGCGATGCCGTGGTTGACGTATACGAGGGCTTTGAGGTTGGACTTGCCGCCGATTTTTTCGTAGAGATGAGAGAGTGCCGGCTTGAGCAACGGGTAGACGTTGAAAGCCCAATTGACCCAACCGGCTATCTCCATGAAACGGAGCAAGGGGTGGCGCGGTAGTCGTTTCGACGAGGATGCTGCGGTGAACTCCTTCAAGCCCGCCAAAAGCTCGGTGAGTTTCGATTGCGGCATGGTGAAAGTCATTGTGTTCGCGTCGACCTCGAAGCCGATGATTACGAGAACGCGACCGAAAACTTGCTTGCCGAGCTCGTGGTCGACTCTGAGGATATTCCAGAGCTCGAGCAATTCTGCCTGGTCAGTGGGAAACAAGCGTTGGTAGCGTGGGTAGAAAGTCATGGCCTTCCCCACCATTGCAGAGAAATTGTCGTCAATATAGACAAAACCCGGTGTGCTTTTCCGTCGGTTGGCGATCCAGACTACGAGGCCCATGAAGGAAGTCCAAATACGACAGGACCCGCGGTTCCCGAAACTGTTGCAGCGGTCGACGTGACGCTCGCCGTCGATGGTAACAATCTGCTTGAGCTGCCAGAGTGGGTGCATCGGGAGCCGCCGGTACGCTTGCGAGACATCTGATTTCCAGAGGACCAGGTCTGCGTCGGGCCCGTGCAGCCGACGGAGTGCGAGAAGATGGTCGCCAAGATTTTTGAGCGTGTCCAGACGCGAGCCGGCGACCGAATCTCGCGGGATCATAGAGTTGAGACTGTGCTCACCCATCGAGTGGTTGACGACTAGCCGGAGCTTTGCAGACTCGGGCTTTGGGGCAACATGAATTGGCATGCTGTACATTCCCGGTAGCAAGTTGCGACCGAAAGAGGGCGATTTCCTCATCCCGCTGCTGACGGGCGAAAGCGCGCTCCCGGTCGTCCTTGAGCGGGAAATTGGATGCGTCGTGCGTTTCGGGATAAATCCCCGGCTGGGTGTCCGCCCAAGGCCAGAAACCCTCGCGGAGACCCACCACGACCGAGCGCACGAACGGCTGGTTCGGATGATCAGCCAACAGAGACTCGAAGACGTCAACATCAATGGGTGACACTATACGGAACAGGTCAGCGTGGTCCGCCAAAGTCTTGAGGGCCACAGCGGTGTACTCGGACTGAGGCGGCCGCGGCAACGGTGGGTCGTGCTCAGTCGATGCAGCGGTCGGACTGAAGTCCTCATCGTACCCGGTCCACCCAAACTCGCGGAGGTATCGCGGACGCCTAGCCTGCGGCTCAGACGACGCCGACATCACACGCGGGAGCATTTCAGGAGCGGATGGATTGGAAAGACGGTCACCCAGCGTACACCTAGCCTGCGGCTCAGACGATGTGGGCTCCGTTCTCGGGAATGTTTTGCAGTCGAACACATCAGAGAGGCGCTCGACCAAGGTACATCTAGCCTGCGGCTCAGACGTCATGGACTCTGCGCGCACAGATAAATTGCAGTCGGTCGGGTCAGAGAGTCGCTCTGCCAGCGTTCGCCTGCGCTTCGACGTAGCTGCCCCGAGGCGTTGAGCTAGCGACAATTTTGCGCTGTCAGGGGTCAACGCCGGAGAAAATTCAAACTCGCTAGAAGGTATTTCGGCGTCGAGCGAGTCGGAAAGTCGCTCGTTCAGCGCACGCTTCCGCCGTAGCGTACCTAGTCCGAGTAGAGTGGAACCTGCAGGACCTGGACACGAGCTGGTAGACATAGGGGAACCCGAAGACGTCGCCAAGAGGAGGTGGGACCCAAGAGTGAGCGGTGAAGGACAAAGATGAGGTTTTGAGATGGAATACAAGGTATTCAAGTATAACAGAAAAAGAACCTCGAGAGGTGACACGAAGGCGGGAGGAGGGTTTGGGTCCCCTCCAAGAAACTCCTGTCCCACATCAAAACCGTCGCCGATCGATACTGTAAATTGTTAGTGTCTCGACAGCCCGGCTGAAAAGGTCCGCTGGCCAGGAGTGACGCAGGGAGGCAGAGCACCTCGTGTTTTGCGAAGGGCGCCCGGCACCGCGACGTCAAGGTGATGCGAGAAGGGAAAAAGCAGAGCACCCCGTGTTTTGCGAAGGGCGCCCGGCGCCGCGACGTCAAGGTGATGCAAAAGGGAAGGAAAGAAAAAGGGCGGCCCGACCGCTCTCGTGCGACATTAGACTACTATAAAACCAGTTCTAAACTCGATTAATCCCATGCCTTCCGCCACAATAATCTTCCCAAATAATCCGCAGCGTAAATCCTTCCCAGCCGCAAAATGATCTTGAGCGCGAAATGATCTTGAGTACGAAATAATCTAGCGTGAAATAATCTTGAGGGCGAAATAATCTCGAGTGCTCGAGATGATCTTGATCATGACCGCGCGAAGTAATTTTGACCGCATGAGATAATCTTGACCGCGCGAGATGATCTTGACCGCGCGAGATGATCTTGACCGCGCGAAATAATCTTGACCGCGCGAAATAATCTTGACCGCGCGAAATAATCTTGACCGCGCGAAATAATCTTGATCGTGCGAGATAATCTTGACCGCGAGAGATAATCTTGACCGCGCGGAATAATCTTGACCGCGCGAGATGATCTTGACCGCGCGAGATGATCTTGAGCGTGAATAATCCTGAGCGCGAAATAATCTTCGCCATATCCTGAGTGCCACAAATCAGTACAGGTCACTATACAAAATAATCCTTACGCTGGGGTAGATCTTTGTAGGGAAATCATCTCGGCAGATCAGATGGATCTACAATCACGAAGAAGCAACATGGCTGTGCACGGCGATCAAGATGGAAACTGCACACGAACGTCAGCGACACATTGCCAGATAATTTCCACAGACCCTACCATGTGCGCTCTCTACCGCAGATCTATCGCTTCCAAGATAATCTATTTACGATGGTTATACATTTCGACCACAATGAGTCAGACAAATCGATATCTGTAAAATCCGAGTTAATACACGACGCCGCATTGGAGGACCGGACGTACCTCACGAAAGCAGTCTCCCCCATTTTCCACAAGCAGGAACGAATAATTCTCTCCACCCCGAGAAATCCACCAGCGCCCATGAAATCGTAATATTCTCGGTGCCGCTTGCCGCAGCCATGGCAGCGATAGCGTCTCAGTTTCGCGCCGAGTTGTCGCAGCGCCAAATGCACCAAGCGTTCTACAGGAAGAAAAGTTAGCTAAGGAAAAGTCAAACCTCGCAGATATGCACCTAGAAGCATTCGTCGAGTCGTGCGATAGGCGCACGTCCAAAAAAAAGTGTACTCCGGCGTACAAACGTTGTATTCTCCCACACGCCGTTCGAGATCATTGGTGTGGCCCGCCTTGACTTCCAGCTCCGCAAGAACCACGGACCACGGAATTCGACCCGCTAAGAATTCATTCCAAGTCAAGGTCGTCACCCGCGCGTGGACATAGACAAAACCCTCGCCATCGTCTTTATATGGATCAGGACCGGCCAGTAGCGCCAGAGCCTGTTCGCCCGGATTACGGAGACGACGACTAATGTCGGGCTCAGCGACGGTGCGAGCAAAAAATTGCTTGAGAACTCACATATTAGCAAGAGAGCGTGTACGGACTGGGTGGAGAACGACAAGACGGGCACGGGGAGCCGCACGCGGACGTGAGCAACGAGTCATGCGGCGATGTAGAAGACTGGCGATCCTGCGTGCGTCGAAAACCAGAATTTCAGAAAGAAGAACTAAGCAAATATAGGGCTACTTTACCAAGGCAGACGTTGGGAACCGAGGTAGACGTTGGAAATGATGGAGGATGGATTGCGGTCAATGACCAAGGCTGTTGGCCTCTCGACCAAGCTGGTTGGTGGTCGCTGCTCGTCGTCGACGCGTTTTAGCGCTCGTGACGCGTGACATCACCGCTCTTGCCCCGCCCTCCATCCTCAGCTCTTGCCGTCCAGGACCGCGAAGAATCGTGTCTCCGTCAACGACGCCGACCTACTGGGACGACAGGAAGGGTCAGTTCGAGAAGGGAGGATGTAGAGAAAGTGAAATGTACCGGGTCAAAGCCCCACCTTTTTGTGCCGCTCATTTCCCATCCCCGCGTCCCACTTACTCTCCGCCCCCGTGGAACTCAGCACGATCTCCTTCTGCCCAAACGCGTACAGCGTCCCCGCCTCCGCGCTCGCGGAAGTACGAGCGCGACGATGGATAAGCAATCTCCGCCTCCGCCCCCTCGCTCTCACACCGGCACTTCTCACCGCAGCGCAACCCACTCCCGGATCGAATCTCGCACGCGAAGCCGCACCCGCAGCGGGCTCAAACGCGATGGCACCACCCGCCGAAGGAGCGACCCCCGCCCCGCCTCCACCGTTTCCGCATGCTCCGTCGGCCGGGAAGTGTCGAGCGCTATTTCCGGGCGATGCGGATACTAATATCCTTTCCTCGCCTACATGAGCTTCCGCGGCATCCCCCTTGCCCTCTCCATCCCTGTCCCCACCCTCGAGCTCGTTACGGCCTTCTGTACTGCGTCGACGGCGACGGCGAGCTGGACGACGCTGACGCTGAGCGCGACGCTCCTGCGCGGGTGGGGGTGAGGCGCCCTTCTCGACGCGTGGGTCCTCGAGTCCGCGTCCTTCGCCCCCCTCTCCGCCCTCTCCTCTTCCACCCCATACATGGACCTGTGGACCGCCTGGCGCGTCCCCCTCACGCTCATCCCCCTCGGCCTGCTGGCGGTGAAGAAGCACCCGCAGCCCGTTGACGATTGCCCGTGCTTCGAGGACGCGATTGCGTTCGGGAGCGTGGTGCTGGGGATGTATGTGGGGCAGTGGGGCGCGGTCAAGTGGGGGCTGTGGGGGCTCGATGCACAGGGGGCGGTGATGCCGGGGAGTGTGTGGGTGTTAAGGAATGCCACTGCGGCGGTGGGGAAGGAGGCGGCGGGGGTGGTGGCGCAGTGGGTGCAGGTCGGACGTCGGGGTGTGGTGGGAGTTCGCGCTCGCGAAGATGGTGTTTGGTGCGTCTTTTGCTCCCTTTCCCTCTTCTTCTCCCCTTTCTCCCACCTTTGCGCAACGAAACTCACCCCCCGTAGTCATCCTGACCATCTTCGCCTGGCGTCTCCTCGCGAAAGCCCTCCTGCACCGCGCCCTCCCGCCCACATTCCGCTTCCTCGCCACGCACGTCCCCTACCCTCTTCCCCACCGCCGTTTCTACACCCCCGCCACAGACAACACGCGCGTCCCCAGTCGGCGCCCTCGCTTTGCACCCCGTGCCCAGTGTGATTGACCTGCCGTCGATGAGCGGTGGGCCATGCGCGATCGGCAGGGAGGGTAGGAACGCGCAGACGTTTCTCGATTCGCTGCCCTCGCGCGCCCGTTCGCGCTTCCTTCGCCTCCCGCAAAAGCCGCTCGGCGCGTCAACCCCGAATCTGCCCCTCCTCGCGTCTCAGCTCGCCCGCGTCGTCGTGCACCATCTTCCCCGCGAGTACTTGAGCGCCAGCGCATCCTGCTTCGCACCCGCCTCGCTCTCTCCCGGATTTGACGCGCCCTAACTCGGTGTGCTGCGCGGTGACGTTGCTCAGCTGGGTAGTGGTGCCTCGCAGCTGCGACGTGGGCGGCGGCGGTGGTGGACGAAGCGGCCTCAGCGACCTTGGACTCGAGGAGGGCGGTGAGGCACTCCGCGTCCTGCGGGTATGCGGACTCGGGCGCAGTGAGGCGTTGAAGGTGTGTTATGCGTCTGGCGCGGTGGCGCATGCCAGCGGCGGGCGCGTATATCCCAACACGGTGTGTTTGCGCGCGGCGCCCACAGAGGTGACGGCTTGCGGAGGGTAGAGACGGGTGGGGCACTGGCGTCGCTGAGGCGGTTCTACCCGGTCTCTCTATTTGTATTCCATTTGACTTTGAATGCAAATAAATGCAAGGTCGTGTATCCAGGACACCGACATCGCTCACTACAATATTTATTTGAGTCTCAATCCATGATAGATCTAGATTTCCGAAGGCGAGTCAGAATTGATGGAAATATACCCATTGGAAGGAAGTACCAGGTGTGTCTAGATCTGAGGCACAATCGAACAAGTCGAGCCTCGACAATACCCTCGGTGCTCCATGTAGGCCCCGTAGTCCGCGTGAACGATGGCGAAGGGGGCCGGCGCCCTCTAGTTCTCGACACCCACCTCGCTCTTGAATTGGCTGTAGCGCAAGTAAGCTCAAGGACGTGGGTATATGGGCGGTTGGGACATACGTATACCCAGAAGAGGACATGGTACTAGATGCATAGGGTGGCTAGCGCTGCATCCAATCGCGATCGGATTGATGATCGAAAACCTCGTCAGGAGCAATTCGTGGTCCGACTTGGTCCTGGTGCCGGCGCTGGTCGTCTTTGACAGTGGCTTCTTGAGCCCATAGTGGCCGAGCGGGGTCGTAGTGCAGTCAGAAACCTCGTCAGGAGCAACTCGTGGTCCGACTTGGTCCTGGTGCCGGCGCTGGTCGTCTTTGACAGTGGCTTCTTGAGCCCATAGTGGCCGAGCGGGGTCGTAGTGCAGTCAGAAACCTCGTCAGGAGCAACTCGTGGTCCGACTTGGTCCTGGTGCCAGCGCTGGTCGTCCTTGACAGTGGATTCTTGAGCCCATAGTGGGGGTCGTAGAGCAGTCAGAAACCTCGTCAGGAGCAACTCGTGGTCCGACTTGGTCCTGGTGCCGGCGCTGGTCGTCTTTGACAGTGGATTCTTGAGCCCATAGTGGCCGAGCGGGGTCGTAGAGCAGTCAGAAGCCTCGTCAGGAGCAACTCGTGGTCCGACTTGGTCCTGGTGCCAGCGCTGGTCGTCCTTGACAGTGGATTCTTGAGCCCATAGTGGGGGTCGTAGAGCAGTCAGAAACCTCGTCAGGAGCAACTCGTGGTCCGACTTGGTCCTGGTGCCGGTGCTGGTCGTCTTTGACAGTGGATTCTTGAGCCCATAGTGGCCGAGCGGGGTCGTAGAGCAGTCAGAAACCTCGTCAGGAGCAACTCGTGGTCCGACTTGGTCCTAGTCAGAAACCTCGTCAGGAGCAACTTGTGGTCCGACTTAGTCCTGTGGCGACCCTGCGACTTGAAACATCAATTGGCCATGCAATTGGAGGTCGATTGCAATTGAGGAATCTGCATGCATCGGGCTTGCATGGCCATGGCATATAAAGGACGTGGCAAGTCATCTGACACATTGATGCGATTGATGCGATTGCTAGATTCCCATGTCACACCAGTACCGTAAATTAAATATAACGATATCTTTTAATTATCATTATAAAGGGTGAAAAGTCTATTTGGTTGTAGTGCAATCCGGGTGAAAATTTAGCGGACGCTGCAGCTGAAAGCATTGGATTTGGCAGTCATTTGAGCTAGGCTGAAGCCCAAGGATTCAGCAAGGTTGATTTGCGGCCGAATTCGGCCGTTTCGGCAACATTTTCGCTCCGCTGAATCTTACAATTTCTTTTTTGGCGGGAATTTTGGTCGGGCACGTAGATATGCTGGATCATGACTGTAAATCTACGATAAGGTCTGCACTCCTTTCGCCATGCCAATACTTCCGCCGTGATTTAATTCGGGAAATCCCTCGAACGTTTCGCTTAAGCTTCTGGGTTAACTACTGTAGACATGTACATGAGACGAAGTTCGAATGGTACATAAGAGGGCACGAGTATCCATTCATCGGTGGATAACAGTAAGTAAGGAGGGATCCGCATCGTCACCGATCTAAGAAGTTGAAATCCGAGCTACATTTTGTAAATCGTGAGCTGGTCTTCCTGTTTATTGTCAGTGCGTACAGCGTAAGGTCTCCAAAATGAATAACGAACCTCGACTTCCAGGACACGCTCCTGGTCAATGATGAATGTAGACTCTCTGTCGCCGTCCATCTCACGTTTTGATAGACGGCAAGGCAGCCATGTCATTGCCAGCTCCACAAACAACCCATGCCCGACTATCGATGGCTCGCGAACGAAAGAGCTATTGGGGGAGTCGAACTGGGATCGGGCGGCGCCGATATTAAAGTCGAAGACTGCAAGAGAATCTTCGATGGGGAAACCGACCCGTTCACCATAAACCTCTCTAGCTGCAGCGTCAGGACGTCGGGTAGTACACTGCCAATTGCAAGGGAAACTACTGACCCTGGCATTGGGCACGCATCAGCATAGATCATTCGTGTCTGCGAAGGACCCCAGTCCTCCCAGTTCAGAATGCGGGGGTGCGGTGACGAGCTGAGGGTATACTTGTGAAGGTCGTAATGGCGCATGGCCAGCCGATACCATTGGGACGCGGACCCTGTTTGGTAGCGCAGCCCAATGACGTAGATGCAACGCTCCCTTGACTTGGAGAAGAGAGCACCGAGTTTTGGCACATGTCCAGGAAACGGACTGGTGACTATCGTCGTCTCCATAAGCTCGCTACCGGGCTGCAACTGAGGGAGCATAAGGGTGGCCCGATGGATCGGAGAGCTTTCGTCGCTATCACACTCGAAGGTGTAGATCTGTATTTGCCCGGAATCGTGGGTGTGCGTGAGTAGGTAAGAGCGACGCGAGAGGAAGCCGAAGCTCGACCCAAAGTCTGACGTTGGACCGGATGCATATGGGAGGGAGAAGAGGCTATGGCGAGGGAACTCTGGATCCGTATCATGAGCAACTGCAAAAGTATCCTGCATGAGGTTGAGAATGGAGGCATTGTACCATAACAAGATGGCGTACCAGAATAAGGACCTCGGTTTTCCAATTTATTAGCGCAAGCTGCGCAGACTCGTCTTGAGAACCGCTGCCTGGCTGAGCAAAGACGGCGATCACGTCCTCCTCGATGTGCATGGAATAATGAGGGGAGAAATCCTCGGATTGGTCAAGGATCAAAAGGAAATCGTCCGCGGCCCCTTCTTGGGTTTGCAACTTGGCCAAGGACCACATCTTGACGCCCACGGAAAAGACAAGGTCGTCAAGACCGGAATACAGGCCGAGTGAAACAAGTAGATCCTCGCTCGGATATGTAACGAGGTTCGCAAAGTCGCTCCAAGTTTCTTCGAATTCTTTCGGAGGTAGGAGAACCTGCGCGATCGCCGAATCCAAGGATATCTTGCGGAAACCGGTCTGCGAATCCTGCTGACAGAAAAAACCGCCAACAAAATCATAGGCGCTGTTCATCAAGGGTCTAACTTCAACGACAGCTTCAGACCTCCAGGCGAGGCTCGCCCATGCGCGCTGATGATCCAGAAGATCGATCAACTTCTCAGCGAACGGGATCCGGAGGGGCGTTGTCGTGATCGTGGGGTCTGCGCCTCTCGCAACGTCAACCATACCGCTCGCCCACAATTCAACAATGTACCGCAGTTCTGCGGCCTGCAGCACCTGTTTCCATCCACGGCATACCTAGAGATAATGAGATCTAGAGCATAGTTTGATTATAAGAGGATAGGATTGTCCGCGCACCAAAGCAAGTGCAACCAAAGTTTGACCATCCAGAAGGGAGAAAATCTCATGCAACATGTCAGCCGCGGTCCATAGGTTGGAGGCTTTATGTTTGACGACGACACTGGGGTCGTGAGACGGTTTAAATTTGCTCTGCGCGATGAGAATATATATATTCAGGCCCCCATCTATACTTTTTACTTGCCTCGGTTACATCCGTCGTTGGCTGATCATGAGTGGGCGAATTCAAGGCGAGCATCTCTGGGTCCGTGTCCGTGTATACGTAGGGAATTCGAAAAGGTCTCCACATCCGGATCCGGACCCATGGCCAGCCACGATTTGGTTTATAAAGCGAATGGTGATCACCACGAGGCAGAGATATCGATATTTCCAACGTTGGCCATGGCCATGGCCGCGATCGCAATGACCAGGGCCATTTAATTGGGTCAATCAATAATTGTAAGCCTTTGAAAGGGTACTAGACCGGAAAACTTGATTAAAATGCTAAACCACTGGTACTCGCGATCGCGCAGAGGGTCGCTGGGATTTAAATTTTCGAATTCATGATCACGGAAGCTTTCAAGTTCTCAATCACGTGTAGTACGGATTTCCTATTAGGGAGGAGGTGCGCTGCGGCCGGCTCGGTTGGGAGACTTTTCGAATATATATATTACTTCGGTTCGCCGCAGGGGAGTGGCCATGGCCAGGTATATCCTAAGGAAGCCCCGTGAGCCGGGTGCACAAACTGCACATGTGGAATTGCTGACCGGTGATTGTAATTGACCTGCCTCAAGATTAATCATGACAGAGGTCGTTCGCGATCGCTCGAAGTTTGGGTCAACGTACATGTGCATTTCATCGGACGCGCTAGGCGGACCGGCGGGTTGGGAGTCCGGAGAAGTAGAGCAAAAAGAGGAGCCGAGAGTGAAGTCGCGGGGAGACTAGTTTTGCATTGGTACATTATCGTAGAATTGCAGTTGACGCGAAACGAAACTAAGAAGATGTGAAAAGGCGTGGCCATGGGGGGGCGCGCGGCGAGATTCGTGACCAAACATATATCTGTGGATGTGCGCATATATACCAGGTCGGGTCAGGAGTGTGCGAAGTTCGAGTGAGTTGGCGTTCCCTCGCGGTTCAATTGCAACAAGGTGCAACGAGGCTATTATTCCCGTCGCGATCGCGAGACTGTGAATAGAGTTTAGCGCGATTCAGAAGTACAAGGTAGCACTCACTCATCGGGGTCAATACGTCAGGGCTCAAAATTGAAGTACTGGTTCAGTGCGCCGCCCGGATGATGCATGTGTCGCATCAAGTCAGAAACCTCGTCAGGAGCAATTCGTGGTCCGACTTGGTCCTGGTGCTGACGCTGGTCGTCCTTGACAGTGGTTTTTTGAGCCCATAGTCACCGAGCGGGTCGTGGGGAAGTCGAACATCTAGATCTCGTCAGGAGCAACTCGTGGTCCGACTTGGTCGCGGTGTCGGCGCTGGTCGTCTTTGGCAGTGGTCTTTTGAACCCGTATACGTAGTGGCCTTGCGTAGTCAAGTCAGAACCTCGTCAGGAGCATTTCGTGGTCCGACTTGGTCCTGGTGCTGTGGTTGCAATGGCGCATGTCGTCTTTAGATTTGGCGGTAATAGTTTTTGGGGCCCACGGTTGAAAAGCTTCGTCAGGAGCACAACAGTGCCGACTAGCTCCTCGCTCGCCACAAAAGTGCCACCGGTACCAGAACTCGCATGCATAGTATGACTCATGGGAATACGAACCCCGCGGCAAGTCAGGTGCTGAATTGATGCGAGTGATGCGACTATAGGTACCGGGTTTCTCGGGAAATTTAAACCGGGCTTCCCGATAACACTCAATGTTTTGGACGGGGGTTTCTCGAGAAACCGGATTCCCCAGAATCCTCCCGTGCAGGGCTCTTTAAATTTGTGTTTCTCAATTGTGCTCTCTGCGCTAATCAGGGGGTTTCACACCGTACATACGTCCCGTGCACGCGTGTTTCAATTTAACTGACCGAACATTTGAGGCATATTTTATTCTTCGCGCTCTTCCGCCGTCTACAAGAACTTCGCACGGCATTGTTTCTTCCGGCATTGTTTTTTCCCCTCATGGAGTGGTGGTGCATTGCTGATGGAAGAACCACATGCCGACGTGAGGTGTATGCGTACGCGCTCTGTTCTCTGGGTACGTTGACTTTTGATCCCTTCTCATTTCTCATTCTTTATCCTGGCGCTAAGACACGACCAATCGGATCTCGAGATCGTTACTGACCCCGAAGGTAACTTGCATTGGTTGCTCTCTTCAAAGTCCTTGCTAACGCCCATTGCCCATGAACCTGATTTACGACGCGACGAACCAAAGTACGTCGGCCTGATCCTGTATATCCTCAAGTTGTCGACTTCGTTATATACCGTAACTCAACAAGTCCATCGAAACTTTCCTTCTCGAAGGTGACTTTTCGGCGTGGACTTACTTCAGTCGTTGATGCATTTTCACAGGCTCAACTTCGTACGGACAGTGAGTTAATTACTTTGATGTGTTGCTAGACATTGTAGTAGTACAATTGGAATATTTCTAGTTACAAGTACTGGATCAATATGAAGGGGAGCGCCTCGATTCCTCGAAGCACTATCATTGAGCGCTTCCGGCGCGCCGGGGGCGCGCCGGATATGCGCGAAAGCACTCCTGCTAGAGTGCCTGGAATCACTCCAGGGGAGAGGTTGGGCCACTCATATGGAGCGCTTTCGGGGCACTCCAGGGAAGTGCTTCGGTTTTTTACAGTGTCGGCAATGATCTGCCTTTTAATTATGATTCTGCTTGCTCTAGATCTTCTAGATCTTCAGCCCTCCCGCATCAGTACTGATTCAGCAGCATTTCTCGCAAAGACGCGCTAAAGTCAAGGAGTCGGGCGGCAGACGAAAATTATCCCTTCCCCAATTGCAACCAACGAATGTACGATTTAAATTGATATTTCAATTGGCTAGACTCGTCACCAGTCTGCGCTACAGCAAAAGAGAGGGTGAGGTTGTTTGCCGTATGCAGACTGGTACTACTCGGGCTTGATTAAAGGGCTGCGCCCGGAGTTTTAAAAAATCTCCCCGAAGCTGGATTTTGCTCAATTTATCGGGTCTCTCCAAGCCTTTTCAGAAATCGGTAATCTAACACATATGAACTTGAGTTCTGTCTCTTCAGAATAATTTTTCATGGCCTGGAGGCTGAGCTGTGAAAAAGTTGACTTTGTTGGGGAATTGATGGCCATGGCTCGCGATCGACACAGCCACCCGATCGGCACCCTCGGCTTCCGCCAAAAATTCAAACTCCGGGCGCAGCCCTTTGGCGTGGCCCAGTCTGCCTACGGCAAACAACCTCATCACCTTCCTTTGCCGTAGCGCAGACTCTAGCAATTGGCGGCCCTTCTCGCTCCGCACGGCCGGCTTCTTTCCGAGTTGGCTATGTTCTGATTTCTGGGAGACAGAAAGCAATAATTGGCCATTCAACATGAACAGCACACCCTTCGGAGAGCATAGAAAAACCGCAGTGTTCAAGTACTTTTGCACTGCCGGTACGTCTCGTCGAAAGCTTTGATCTCCGGCCGTTGATGGCTCGGCCCGGACGGAATTTTGAGCGGGATAGTGTGCTGAAAAGGGAGACCGATGAATGTGGGGATTTCCCAATTGCAATACTCCCCACTCCACCCGAATAATAAACACTGCCCAGAATTCAACTGTGGGATTATCGATGCCAGCCGAGACACCGGCAGGCGCGGAGATGCCGAGGTGCCCGGCACTTGAGCGGCACCCATGGAAAGGCACAAAAACGAACCCTCTTGTTTGATGGTAGTTATCAAACATCTGAGTTGAAAAATTCCCCAAGGCATTTCTTAGAGTACTAGTTCAGTCCTTCCTCAAACCGATGGAAAACTTTGAAGGGGGTTTCTCATTAGAAAAATGGAAGATTTCTCTGATGGACTGGGGTTTCTCATGATCAAGAAACCGGGTTGCCCATTTATAATTAGCATTATCCCTCGCGTTAGTATCGGGATATTGATCAAGCGGGATCTTGATCAAGACAAGAGTTATTTGCAATTGATTATATTTGCGGTTATATATATGCGCCCACACAGTTTACGAGATTTCAAAAACAGGCAACGGGTGTGTCACGGTCCTCGAGCCGTTGCCTCCTATAGGTTCGTACAGTATATGGCCTGAACACGGACACTATTGGCGTGTGGCCAACCTGACAGAGATGGGTGAGCAATGGAAAGGAATGCAAATTATTGACTGCGTACAAGATGACATCTTCATCGTGAACAAAGTCATAGTTCGAGACAGCATGGATGTCGTATTTCCTCAGTACATCCTCGTTCATCCACTGAGGGTCATATGCGTTGGCCGGAAGGCCGGCGACGAATTTGGTATTAGCACTTTTCCGGTTTGTTGCCGTGCGAATCCTGGGGAACGCTCCGGGGTGAGTACCAGCGCTTTTTCTCCGGAGGATGTTGTGGATGGAATCGAACATCCGCAACCATGGCTCCACGCGGGTTGCCCTCCACCTAGGCGGGCGGATACTGTACTGAAACGGATGGTCAGGGCGATCTTCGCGCTCAGAATCGTCGCTGGACATCCCGTCGACACCGAGGTATTCGAGCATGGGAATCTGCCTTCGTAAGGGCTCGAAGGCATAGGCAACACGACGGCGTCGATAGAAAAGCTAGTAATTGGAAGTGAGTCTGGTGAAGAGAACAGGAAGTAAGACGCCGAAACCTTGTATTTTCTGCTTTGGCGGCGATCCATCGACCTATAAAGCAGCCGCTCCGGCTGGGACTTGTGAGACTGTTTATACCGCCTTATGATTGTTTCAATATGGGCGGTGACTGCGTTCCGTATCGCTGTATGCACTTCTAATGTGGGTGGGAAATCATTTTCATCAATGAAAAACCTGGTGAACACTCGGGCGGCAGACTGGTTCCAGGGCGATTTGGGACTGCCTAAAACATCGATTCGGAAGTCTTCTTCTGTCATCGCCTCCTCGCGCTGGCCAGCCGCACGGAGCTCCTCATACTGACGACGCTCCTCTAACGAAATTATTTCGGGATTTGGGTCTTCTTTGCGTATGAAATCCTTCATTCGTGCTCGTATCATTCTCTGAAGTGGCTGGTTAGGATGCTATCAACTAGTGGACCTTTTCTCACTTGGAGTTGCATCTCCCAGGCAGGTACGCGCTTGGGATGCCCTGTCCTCCGCTTTGGCAGATTTGGGAAGAAGGAAGACCCGTGTGATCTGATACGGGTTGGGGAAGGGTCGCGAGGCGGTGGCGGGGACCCAGTGCGAGTTCTTTGGGAATGAGAATGATGAGAGAGGAAGTCATGGTGTCGACGTTGAGAATGGCGATCGCCTGGATCATGAGCCCCTCGTGAGGGTGTGGTACGATCATGATGCGAAGGGGGAGAATTGTGCGTGTCCGTAGCTCCCCGTGACGTCTCATGAGCTCCCCCTTGGGGGACTGGAGCTGCAGGGCGAGTGCGCGGGGGGGGCTCGAAATGAGCTCCTTGTTCATGATCATGAGAAGAGCCGGCGTCAGGCGGATGGCGACTGCTGCTTCTCTGGAAAAGGAGAATGTTTCGTAAACGGGCAGACCAACGATGAGAATTGCAACCGGTACCTCATTTGGTGCTGGAGGATCCGGAGCGGAAGCAGCCTCAGCCTCAGCGACCCACGTGTGCACTCTAGATCTTTGGGAATTGTGCCAGTCAGCCTTCCAATTTGCGACCCTCGCATCTTTATCCGGATCCCGGTTACTTCGACCGAGCTGCGTTGAAGATTTGACCGCGGCCGAGCTGTGGCGAGGTATTGCGGATTCAGGATCATGGCCGTGGCCATGGCCACTGGGTCCTGCGTCAAGACCAGAGGTCCTGGGTGCAGTTTGAAGGGCCCTATTGGTATGCTGGTCACGCCGCTGAGCAGAGATTGAGGGAGCAGGTTCCCAGCTGCCGAGACTCTGATGAAGAAAGTTAAGACCCGTCACAATTCACAAACAAAGAGCCCACCGATCGCGAGCCCAAAGACTTCACGTTAGACGTGGGCATGACTTGTCGCGCTTTGCCTTTCGCTTTCTCTGATGGCCGGGGCGGTAGTTGGCCTGAGCTGACACTAGAGGGGGGTTTTGGCCATGGCTGACCACGCCGAAGACTCGAATCCAAAGGAGCTATGAATATTCAGCTACATAAACAAAGACGTATATATATATATATAGTAGCCGCACCTGAGAACAAGCTTTTGAATACCAATTGTGCGTTGCTCGCCTTCTTCTCATTGAGGTGGAAGATGGCGTCTGAAAAATTGTAGGAAAGAAGAGAAATGCTAGCGTTTACCGACCTTCCACGGCTGAGCTAGGACTACCACCTACAGGAATTGTGTGATTTTAGATCGATTCTCATCCAGGCCACTCACCTCTTTGCCCTCGCGATCGGCTGCTGAGCCCGCTTGAGCTTGCTGGGGGCAATTCGGACGCTTTGGATCCATACGAACTTGCATAGCTTCGGCTGCCTGCTACGTCGAAGCCGGAGCCACTTGACTGCGATTGCCTGTGCATGGTAGTAAGGGACCGGAGGGGATTATATGTTAATATAATTTAATTGTACAAAGCCATCATGATCACGTGAAGTGCAGATTTCTTAATTGGGACCCATGATCAAATGATGTGGTCAAATGATCATGATGCGACAGACCCGGTTCAGAATACAGTATACTTTGTATTAATCCGGATCCGGAATTGGAACAAATTATACAAAAAAAAATCTCAACACAGCGTCCGAATGGCCGCGGCGTTGGACTTGAGCCTGCGCAGAATGGCAAATGAAACTGTGTCCCTTGGCGATCATGATCAAAAAAACTCACCAATTCAGTTATTTCGCCTTAGGACAAGGCCTTCGAATCCTCTAGACCCTCTTCATCAACCCCATGGGCCATCCAAATTTTAAATGCTCCGATTTCGTCCTCACCAGCGGTCAGAGCTTCATGTCTGGACAACTCGATGAACTTCCCCCGTTGCAAATCTTCGCTTTGTAGAGGTGTATTGATATTTGCCCTGCGGAATGCGAACAGCACTTCAAACAATCTGGAGGTATAAGCCATCTCAGTACTAGTCTCAATCGAGCTACTTATGAAATTGGACTCCACTCGTCAATGTGCCTGGTATCCTGTTGCCACATCAAGGCGGACGGAATGATCCAGAAAAAGAGTCCTTCTCCTGCATGGCCACTCGATTGTGCTTGTATGGATGACACCACTGGGATAAGAATGGTAACATCACCCAACCCAGGCATTTGCTTGACCATGGTGTTTGCATAGTCAACAAAGTCGAGCGGAAGCAATAACGGCAATCTGATGTTGGCGGCGCTGTCGAGCACGCCGTCCAGGCGAGAAGCAAAGGTAATCCGTTGGGCATCATCCAGTTCATCCCCGTGTCTAACGCCATAACCTCGCAATCGGAGGAGTATGCCATCTGTTTCCAGCCATTTCGAGACATCCAACCGATTGGACCGATTTATATAGTCCTTTAAACCTGCATGTGAGAATCTGTTGTCGAACAGATAGCTGCCAATGCTATGAGGCGTAGAAGCATGAGAGAAATTTTGTGATACTAACCCCAACTGGTCGGTCGCATTTGAATTGACTTCATACTGCAGTATGCGTAATTAAGACATGTAGCACGACTTGCAGAGGCAAATAGACGTGCCGTGGATTCATATGAAACAAAGGTCTCAGATCTGCAGTCTGACTCAGTTGGGATCAATTGGGAGCAAATTCACTCACCTCGGGTTATTAATTTGAGCAAGTTCCCAATAGGCGACTGATCGCATGAACGACGAGAAACCTCTCAAACAGCTTCGACTATGAGGAAGTAAGTCAGAGTGACGAAGAATGTATCCATCGCCACGTTTGGAGGTCATGTCTTGGAATTTCTCCGTCGCCCAGCGGCGGGATTGCTGCACCAGTTGCTGACTGTCTGGAGAAACATAGGACGCCAAAAATCTCAAGCCATAGCCCTTTGAATATGTAAATATGTCAGACAATATAAGTGCACAGACAGCAAGTAACCTTGTTGGCGTACTTGAATAGGCTGATAATGAGGCGGAATGATATGTTATAATCCTAAAAGAAAGGAAGAGAATTCACCGTTGAGGTTGGGTTGCCCGGCGGCTCGAAAGATAGTGGCCGCGGATAAGACTCATAGTGAATACATTGCATCCAGCTGCATATCAAAGCGCGGTGAGCACATACACAGCGAGAATAGGATTAACCGAACTTTCGAGGGCGCGCGCAGCGCGCGGCAGCATCCAAACAGTGCTTCCGTCCCATCCCATTGCGCAGATGTCGAGGTCGAAATTGACAAGTATGTCTTTTGGCGTCTTGCCGAGTTTCAGTACAATCTGAACTCTTCTAAGGGGGTAACGTGTGTAAAACGTTATCGTCCTGGTGTTCTTGACGACGCACGAAGGTGTGACGTCGGGAAGGTTTGCCCTGAACGTGTCGTAAATTGACTGAGCCTTGATGGTCGCGTCAGCGGCAGACAACCCATAGATATAGACGTCGATATCTGAGGACTCCCAATGGTCTGTGGCATAGTCCAATGCCTTGCGATCATGCTCGAGGGAAAGCAGAGTTCCCAAAACTATCCCTCCGGCAACGAAAACGTTGTTCCAATCCAAGTTTTTCAAAAGGTTATCCGTCATGAGATCAAACTGTTTCGCAAATGCCATAGTCGAGGGCTGAATGATTATTTGGGATTGTCGGCGCTCATCCAAGACCGCAAAACCAGTTGAGACTGGTCGCGTTATTGTACGCCCGATGAGGGTCAGAGAGGATTGCGGGAAGACTATGTTGGAGTCTTCTAGAGTGACAAGACCACTGCTCCATGGCAAGCGTTCAGAGTGTGGCTGTTGAAGCCACTTTTCATTCTCGAAGATCCTGGTAGATAATTAATTGCACACCACGCACGCGCACTATATATTGACCCATACCAGGTGTCAATCTGATCGTCAAGAGGTGCCGCCTCACCCTGATGAGGTACTGCGCTGCGAAGCATTGTGTAGGGCAGATCAGACCTCAAATTATGAGGATCGATCTCGGCCATCGGTTCCAAACCGGGTGGATCACGGATACTGGCTTCTTTCTCAAGGGTGGCCTTGTGTAACTCGTACGCCTTGACTCTACGCTCGATCGTGTCCTTCGCCAAGGTACTTATAATTCGGCTAGCGAACGTATGATTATCCTCCGATTTGAGGTCGAAGTCGCTCTCGCTATGCACTGTAGACATGTCAAAAGTGAGACGAGCACAATTATAATGAAAAACGAACTGGTAGTGATATATATCCTTACAGTACTAGTGCGATGAGAGATCTAGATAGGGTCACCGCCACTGATTCGCATCAGTCGCATCACATACTGATGATTAGTTCGAATTATTATAATTACAAATTAACAGTCAGGCTCCTGGCTCTTCATGATAATCATGAGCACTATCCATTTGACTCACGCGGGAATTCCAGATGGTGTACATTCAAACGGTTGCCCATGGCCAGAATATTGATACAATTTCAAGTAAGTGTTACGAGCGGCGGTGTTTACATAGTTGCGTTTATATTGGCCTGGATTCCTAGACAGAAGGCGCACACTCTCGTCCCGGAGTTGCCATTGAATTATTATAATCACAAAATTACTGTAACAGTCAGGCTCCTCGCGATCGATGATGATCATGATGTACTCATGATCATGAGTACGCGGGAATCCTAAATCGGTCTATATCTTGGAAGGAAGGAAGGAAGGAAGGAATTCGAAGGAAGTTGTATATAACTGCAGAGGTCCCAATCAGGAACAAGCAGGCACTGTACCGACGTACTACGCAGAAGTATATTCACATGAACTATTCGTAATATAATTATAAGCGGCTTCAGATTTATTAGTGTATGGTGCAGCTACATGACGATGCCAAAGTGGTATTGCGTGGGTATCTATTCTTGGATAACCGTAGAGTCAAGGAGGAATACAGATGGACATCGTCAAGTCGAAATTCAGGCTACATTTTATAAATCGTGAGCTGGTCTTCCTAATTATTGTAAGTACAGCGCAAGAGCTCCAAAGGAATAGCGAACCCCGACTTCGATGACACGGTCCTGATCAATGATGAATGTAGTAGACTCTGTGCCGGCGCCCATCTCGCGTCTTGATCGACGGCAAGGCAGCCATGTCATCGCTGGCTCTGCAAACAACCCATGTCCGACTATGGATGGTTCGCGAACGAAAGAGCTATTGTCGAATTGGAATCGGGCTGCGCCAACACCGAAATCAAATATCGCCAGAGAATGTTCGATCGCGAAAGCGACACGTTTACCACGAACTTCTCTGGTTACAGCATCAGTGCTTCGGTATGTAGAATACTGCCAAGGGAAATTCCGACCCTGGTGTTAGGTATGCAACGGCAGTCATCATTCGTGTCTGCGAAGGACCCCAGTCCTCCCAGTTCAGAACGTGGGGGTGCGGTCACGAGCTGAGGTATGCTTGTGAAGGTCGTAATGGCGCATGGCCAGCCGATACCATTGGGACGCGGACCCTGTTTGGTAGCGCAGCCCAATGACGTAGATGCAACGCTCCCTTGACTTGGAGAAGAGAGCACCGAGTTGTGGCACATGTCCGGAAAACGGACTGGTGACTATCGTCGTCTCCATAAGCTCGCTACCCGGCTGCAACTGAGGGAGCATAAGGGTGGCCCGATGGATCGGAGAGCTTTCGTCGCTATCACGCTCGAAGGTGTAGATCTGTATTTGCCCGGAATCGTGGGTGTGCGTGAGTAGGTAAGAGCGACGCGAGAGGAAGCCGAAGCTCGACCCAAAGTCTGACGTTGGACCGGATGCACATGGGAGGGAGAAGAGGCTATGGCGAGGGAACTCTGGATCCGTATCATGAGCAACTGCAAAAGTATCCTGCATGAGGTTGAGAATGGAGGCATTGTACCATAACAAGATGGCGTACCAGAATAAGGACCTCGGTTTTCCAATTTACGAGCGCAAGCTGCGCAGACTCGTCTTGAGAACCGCTGCCTGGCTGAGCAAAGACGGCGATCACGTCCTCCTCGATGTGCATGGAATAATGAGGGGAGAAATCCTCGGATTGGTCAAGGATCAAAAGGAAATCGTCCGCGGCCCCTTCTTGGGTTTGCAACTTGGCCAAGGACCACATCTTGACGCCCACGGAAAAGACAAGGTCGTCAAGACCGGAATACAGGCCGAGTGAAACAAGTAGATCCTCGCTCGGATATGTAACGAGGGTCGCAAAGTCGCTCCAAGTTTCTTCGAATTCTTTCGGAGGTAGGAGAACCTGCGCGATCGCCGAATCCAAGGATATCTTGCGGAAACCGGACTGCGAATTCTGCTGACGAAAAGAACCGCCAACAAAATCATAGGCGCTGCTCATCGAGGGTCTAACTTCAACGACAGCTTCAGACCTCCAGACGAGGCTCACCCATGCGCGCTGATGATCGATCAGCTTGTCAGCGAACGGGATCCGGAGGGGCGTTGTCGACATGTGGAATTGCTGACCGATGATTGTAATTGACCTGCCTCAAGATTAATTATGACAGAGGTCGTTCGCTCGAAGTTTGGGTCAACGTACATGTGCATTTCATCGGACACGCTAGGCGGACCGGCGGGTTGGGAGTCCGGAGAAGTAGAGCAAAAAGAGGAGCCGAGAGTGAAGTCGCGGGGAGACTAGTTTTGCATTGGTACATTATCGTAGAATTGCAGTTGACGCGAAACGAAACTAAGAAGATGTGAAAAGGCGTGGCCATGGGGGGGGCGCGCGGCGAGATTCGTGACCAAACATATATCTGTGGATGTGCGCATATATACCAGGTCGGGTCAGGAGTGTGCGAAGTTCGAGTGAGTTGGCGTTCCCTCGCGGTTCAATTGCAACAAGGTGCAACGAGACTATTATTCCCGTCGCGATCGCGAGAGACTGTGAATAGAGTTTAACGCGATTCAGAAGTACAAGGTAGCACTCACTCATCGGGGTCAATACGTCAGGGCTCAAAATTGAAGTACTGGTTCAGTGCGCCGCCCGGATGATGCATGTGTCGCATCAAGTCAGAAACCTCGTCAGGAGCAATTCGTGGTCCGACTTGGTCCTGGTGCTGACGCTGGTCGTCCTTGACAGTGGTTTTTTGAGCCCATAGTCACCGAGCGGGTCGTGGGGAAGTCGAACATCTAGATCTCGTCAGGAGCAACTCGTGGTCCGACTTGGTCGCGGTGTCGGCGCTGGTCGTCTTTGGCAGTGGTCTTTTGAACCCGTATACGTAGTGGCCTTGCGTAGTCAAGTCAGAAACCTCGTCAGGAGCATTTCGTGGTCCGACTTGGTCCTGGTGCTGTGATTGCAATGGCGCATGTCGTCTTTAGATTTGGCGGTAATAGTTTTTGGGGCCCACGGTTGAAAAGCTTCGTCAGGAGCACAACAGTGCCGACTAGCTCCTCGCTCGCCACAAAAGTGCCACCGGTACCAGAACTCGCATGCATAGTATGACTCATGGGAATACGAACCCCGCGGCAAGTCAGGTGCTGAATTGATGCGAGTGATGCGACTCCAGAGTAGGTACTGGCCGCCAATTGCAATATTAATTTAAATCGCACATTCGTTGGTTGCAATCGGGGAAGGGATAATTTTTGTCTGCCGCCCGACTCCTTGACATTAGCGCGTCTTTGCGAGGAATGCTGCTGAATCAGTGCTGATGCGGGAGGCGAAGATCTAGATCTAGAAGAGCAAATCATAATTAAAAGATCATTGCCGAGCCTCGTACAAGTTCAATGGGAGCGTCTAGATCTAGATCTCTTGGATCCCAATGCGGGAGGCAAAAAGGACGAGGCCAAGCAAAACGTAGTGGAGTTCAGTACCGGTCTAACCCTCCTGGCCATGGCGTTGTCGGCAACTAAGCTATCATGGCATTTGGACTCCGAGGGGCTTTTGCCGGAAAGGAAAGCGGGAGAACAACGGGAGGCGGAAGGCAGTGGGTGACCCCGCGCCGGTCCAGCCCTCGTCGCGTTGTCGCCGAGCCTTCCCTTTGGAGCGTCTTTTGAATGCTGTTCCGGGTTTGCAGCATCTTCCTGAATGCTGATGCGAGAGTCAGGATGGGCAAGGGCAAGCGAAAGGCGGTCGCGGGAGTCTGTGGATGATTTTTAGCGCCAGTCAAAACGAAAGTACACGGTCGCATGCCTTAAAGGAACGTCTTCGCATCCCCAACGAGTTTCGCATTCCGGTTCGGCTCGTTCGAAATTCGGTAATCGCCGCCCGAATTCTTCTTCGCAACTCGTCCTTGTCTGAAGGCAAGAAAAACTAATTGCAAATAATCGTACTACTACTACTACACGTCGCGATCGGAGTCGATAGGCGCTTCAGCCATATTCTCATCTCGCACTCCCGTACCATAGTGTGCTCTCATTTTCTCTTGGTGGGAGCAGGATTTCCAAGCAAACCACATCATTGTTCGCAGTTGCAGCACATCTTCTTTCCAAGCACGGGCATGGTTCTGTTCCCGGAACTCTTGGGTAAGCTGCTCGCACCTGTCGAATATTCTCGGGCGAAACAAAGTCAATGGCGACCTTGATACAGTCCGCTAGATTGCGAACCTGGAAGAGCCTCAGCCTTCATTCATTGCCAGTACCGATAATAGTGTACCCACCTGGTGAGCGCAACCTGCCGGGATGAACACGGCCTGGCCTGCAGTCTGATAGACACGGTAACTCTTGACACCATACTCCCGCCATAGCCGTCGCCGAGCAGCATCATCAAGGTAGACCTGCTGGCTGTGGATGGGGTCCCCTTCTTCGATCGCAAACTCGTGCTGTAAGAATTTACGGAGCTTGTCGCTATCGTCTGCCTCGAAAAGGTCCCAGGCCGCGCAGCCAGGGGCGCCGTCGCTATCAGGAGCTGCGTATGTCATGAGGTTGACAGCGTCGGCCATGTCCATGTGCAAACGCGTGGAGCCTTGGCAGCTCGATTCTTCAAGATTGGCATGAGCATTATACATCTTTGGGCCTAGGGAATGCATTATTATGTCTCTGTCATAAATCAAATATGTCGCGATACCAAGATCAGGGGCAACCGCATTCAAAGGAAAGTGAGACGCTAGATTGAGTACACCGTCTCTCCGCGTATAACTTGGCATGGGAACAGCCTGACTGAAGTCGTCATATAGTTCGGGGAACATCGCTTGGAAGTCGCTGGCCGGAGGCCAGTCCTGCCGCTGCATTGCGTAAACGGCGGATGGAACAGTGAACAGAACGCACCTTGAGCTTCCAGCTGCCCTTGCGAGCTGTTTGCTCACCGAAAGTTTTAAAAAAAAGCGGCAACGTTGGTACATTTGGTCTGGTCGGTCTGGCATTCGGAAATCAAGCACTTCGTTGCCCCGTATTTCTCGATGAAGAATTTTGGCGTCCATGGCAGTTTCAGTTGTTGGCCTACGTCTGTTACAAGCAGGGGTTTGCTGCAAGCCCATGCGAGGCGGAATCGCTCTTCGGTCAGTGAGGTATTGGTGAACTGCCGGATCTCATGAGAAGGCACCAGGTCGGCGTCCCGCTCCTGCTCGTGAGAAGGCACCAGGTTGGCGTCCCGCTCCTGCTCGTGAATGGGCAGGACGTTAGGGGTTGATGACTTTAGATCTGATGCAGAGAAGCCGAAAGACGACAGGGCAGGCGACAAAGATAGGGCAGGCGATGAAGATAGGATGCGGTCCATGTCAGTGATGCTTTCTATTAACTCTTGTCTCCCAAAGTTTGTTGTGCGACGAAAGTTGTGAGCATGGTGCTGGGAAGCAGGCAGGATATTTGCCTCAACGCCCACGGAAAGGGATTTGATCCTCTCGAAGCATTCCGCGCAGGCTTCTCGTCCGCAAGACAGACACATCCAAGAACCGGTGAAAACCGAAGTCCAGCATGTATCTTAAGGTTTGTGAACAAATGAACAAGTAAGGTGAGATGACCGAGCAAGTCACCACACGTAACACGAAAAGCTGTCTCTCGCGGTTTGAAGATTACTTGAAGTGAGTTTATGTCCTGCAATTCCACCCGAAGTGGGGACAGTAACGCAGACGCAATTGTTTCCTATTTGGTCGGGGTTAGCTGAGGTCCTCGTATCATCATGATCAGGTTTCGCCTTTGTCTCGTCAATATGGTGCTTCTCTAGCTGTTTATTCCACTGATTCCTCCAACCAATGGGATACGGGGCGATTTCGTGCTCCTGAAAGTAAAATCCGTACAAGGCCCCAGTCTCTTTCCTGCAGAAGAAACGGATATTCTGGAAACGGCAACTGTCCCCATTCCATCGTTCTGTGCAAGAAACGCAGCGGGGAATGTCCTCTTTCTTGTAGTGACGAGCCGTACATCTGTGGAGCTGGAGTTGGAGTTGCACTTTCGGCAGCGGCGTGAGCCCTAGGATGTGGCTCGAATTCTCTAAATTATTCACATCTGCACTTGGTCAGAATCGCCGTCCGACTCCGAGTCAAAGCATGCGCACTCGCCTCCGAACCCATGATTTCGACGTCTGCGTTTCGGCTTAGAGGGATGGTCGTCCCGTATTCCGGTCTCAGCAAGATCTAGACCTCTTTTTGATTCGTACATTATTGCGCCGAAAGGATCGCGGATCCGGATGAATTCGAAAAAGTGTGAGGGGTGCGTACTACTATATGTAGGGGAGCAACGGTCATGATCACGCGTACGGTCACCGACCGTTCCTTTGTCACGGTAACGGTGAGACTGGTTGCGTATCGTGACATTGACGAATAAAATTGAGAAAAAAAATCTGGCCTTGGAATTGAAACAGGTCGGAATGAGCAGGCCCCGGGAAGCTCCACCAAGGGATTGTCCGAAAAATTGGATTTTTGAGAGCCAAATTTCGCGATTTCCTTGTCCGAAAATTGGATTTTTGAGACCAAGGTTGTGAATTTTCACCGGCCACAGACCACATTTTGTGCTGGATGTCTCTGATGAAACGAGGGGCGGTGGCGAAGGAATTAAAAAAGGTGATATTGAAACTCTTAAAGAATTCAGCTAGCTAGTCTGCCCTGTGTGTACATACACAGCACCGCGCCGTAGGCGCGGCGGCAAAAAAAAATGGCACCCACGTGATAAGCCTTGTCCAATATTGGATTTTTGGGACCCAGAGGCCCGAAAAAATTGGATTTTTGAGGCCAAAATTTGGATTTTTTTCGGACAATCCTTTGGTGGAGCTTCCCCGGGGCCTGAATGAGCATGGAACCAGGTTTTCTCCCTGGGCAGCACCAGATACGTCCGGAAATTCCGTGCATTTGGCCAGTTTTCTGGATGAAAATTTGTTTTCCCGTTGCCTTCTCGAGCAATGGTAGCCCCCCGGTGCCTGAAAAAGAGGTGTACTATCGATCGCCCAGAAGTGCAAGATGACCGTGATGTGCAAAATGAAGTTATTTTTCAACCCAAGGTCGGCCCCCACTTTATTCAACAATCCGAACCCAGTAACTTACTTACACCGATGTACTTTGCAAAGGAAACGGGGACGATTTGATCCCAGAATGACACAAAAACTTTTCTTGCACAAGTGTGCTTTTGATTGGAGACTCGGCAGGTTCACCACGACTTGACTCTACATCCCAGAAAACCACTTTTCATACGTAAACTTTATGCGGGTTAAGGATGCTATTTCCCAAAGATCTGGCCAAATTTGAGGCCGTAGTAGCGTCATCAAAAAAATCTTGCACGGTCCCTGGCCATTGCTCCCTACATATAGATCACGAGACAGTCGTAACAGTGGACCCACTCCTCCCGCATCACTCGCATCACGTACAGTAACGGAGACGCTAAATTTGAATTGCAGGCTTCAAGAGGTGGGCGGAACGAGGACCCCTGAAAATACCCTAATAGGCCAGGGACCCCCGTCCCGACAAAGATTCGAGGTTTGGGGCTTCAAACCCAGGTCCAATCCCGACACAAGCTGGGGGTTAAGGCGGAAAATGCCATGCCATGCCAGGTCCCGTCCCGACAAAAAGGTCAACTCTTTGGTCAACTTGCGACCCAACTTTTGTTATTCCGGAGCGAAACTCTCGGGAACAACTATTTCAGCTCGAGAAATGGGGGAAACGGTGCAGAAGCGACAGCCGAAGGAAATTTGGTGGTTTTCTGGCTCGTGGGAGTGAGAAATTGCCCTTTTGAGACGCTTACGGCATGTTCGGCCAGGACGCCGAAAGTTGTCCCGACAAAAAGTGGCAGATTTTGGACTTTCGGGACCTGGCCTACAAGGGGAGACCAAAACGACCTTGTCCGTAGCAACCTTTTCCGCCGGATCCTCGCCAGTCGTCCCACATATGACAGAGTCGACCTTTGGATACTCGCCGTTCCAGATCCAACTCCCCAATCGGAAATCGTGGTCAGATTCAAGCCAATCTGCCGAGCGCACAGTCGCACTCGTAGGGAAAGGCTCAGGAAGGTCGGATGCCGCTGATTTGCGAGCCATCGTCATCGAAAGGACTTGTCCCGTTATCTTCACCTTGGCAGCCTGCGGGGTTTTGGATGGTCGAGGTGAGAATACTGGAGCGGGAAACACCGTCCTGATGTATGGCGGTGGTGCGAAGGACAGCGAGGGAAACCTTGGTCTCGGTGCGAAGAAGAGTGAGAACAGGATCTCCTACGACGAAAGTGTTCGGACCGAGCAGAACGGCCGGGTCGATGTTCGTGTCGTCCCGTGGTTTCGCATTGACGTTCGTGTGACCGCGAACTCGGAGCAAACGCACAATTGACTTGGGCTCGAAGTCCTTGCTGATTACGAGGCGGCAGATACGCTGTTTGTGTACCCACTTGCCGTTCACGTTAAGGTAATCTTCAGGGGTAACACCGCGGCCACTCGGGAGCTCCAGTTCCGGTGCAACGTTCGCAGGGATGCTCTCCTCAAATTTAAATGAGACACCATCGCCTTGGTCGTCTTCGTCTTCCTCGGCGTCCTGAGATGATGAGGTGCGGGGTGCGGCTGCAGTTGGTTGAGTTGCGAGAGCAGTGGCAACGACAGGAGATGGAGTAGGAAGGGCGGCGGACGGAAGTAGCGTAGCGAGCGGGAGAGGGAGTAACGACAGTGTAAGCGAGAGTAGCGACAGCTAGCGACAGTGTGAGAGGGAGCAACGACAGTGTGAGAGGGAGCAACGACAGTGTGAGAGGGAGCAACGACAGTGTGAGAGGGAGCAACGACAGTGTGAGAGGGAGTAGCAATGGTAGGAGAGGGGGGTAAGGACTGTGGGAGGGGGGGCAAGCATGGAGCGGTCGACGTCGCCTTCAATTCCGGGGTATTTCCCACCACGCCACGGACGCAAGCATATCAACATCTTCGTCGGCAAAAAGGATGTCGTAGTCATAGTGCTCCGGCGGAACAGAGGTTTTTTCGAGAATTGCGCGCGCGATGTCGCGACCAGCGCCCCAAGCAGCCGCCTCATGACACGACCCCGCTGTCAAGTCCGCCGTCCAAGAGGTCATCGTCAAATGATCCACGCCCTCCGAGCGAGACATACTAAGGCGCCGCTCGCCTTGCTCCAGATCGGGATTACGCATAAATGCGCCCTGAAGGTCGCACGCATGCCCCAAGCGGTCAATAGCTTGGAGGTAGTTCATTGCGAAACTGTGGCCGCCGAGCATCCGCAGCTTGCCGAAGAGCCGCTCCAACGGGTCGTCGCCGACTTGAAAGAGGTAGAAGGGCTTGGTGGGGTCGAGCGCCTGCTGCTTTGCGAGGCAGAACATGGCGTTCTTGACCATGGTCTGGCTATCTCCGTACAATTGATTAGGACATGTATTGCAGGCGCGAGCAGCGGAAGAGCGTAAAGGAGAGGTGCGAGAATGTAGCCAACGAGGTTATTTGTTGAGTCAATGTCATGCTAGTGTTAGTGAAGGGTTCGAGGAGGGATTTAATTACCTGCGGCAAGAAGGCGAAGGGCGTCTATGTCAGTGCATGTATTGGGGTCTGCGGCACCATAATCAAGCTCCCAAGCGCGACGACGCCAAGGAGGAGTTGAACTGCACGTGGCACATCTTGCGCACGTGGCACATCTTGCGCATCATGCGCTATCATGCGGGAACAAGAGATCGTGTACTGAGTCGGTGTCGAGGGAAGGCGAATCAAATAACGTGCGAGCATGGTGGGGTTAATAATACGCCCGTTGTTCATTGCAATTCCGGCGGGGGAGCGGAGAAGGGTGCAGACACCTGTAATAGTGTTAGCAGGCGGTACGTGAATAAATGAATATCGGAACTTGCGTTTGAAAAGATGTTTAAAGGGGCCCGTCCAAAGATTAAGTCCGGCCATGCCTGCAAGAGTTCCATAAATGCGGGATGTGCTGGTGTGGCTGAGTTTCTGCGTGAGGAACGCTTCGTATCCTGCCACCCTGCGGATCATATCGCCATCGGTCGCCCCAAGACCAAATCCTCCCGACTTTTTCCGCTGCCCCCGACGACCGCCACGCTTCCATCACAACTTCGTAGATAGTCCGGGAGTCTTCGGCTTTGACATGCTTGCACGTAGGGAGAGCGAGAATAGGATAAGTTCCGGATTCGCCAAAACAAGTACACGCAGAACGCCAACGCAGAAAAACACGTACTGGAACTCAAACTCATCCTCGTCTACGTCCATCCTATCTGCCGGAACTGTTTGTGGGTCGGGTGGTGCCGTTGCCGCGCGCACACGATAATTCGGGCTGTATGAACATTTGCCGCCGGACTGGTGGGAAGCGAGACCAGAGAATTGGCCGGAAGAGGAAAGGGAAGTGCGCTCTGGGATGGACATGTTGACCCAGCTGTTTGCAGCGGTTGCACTGCAGCCGCCAGCATCTGTTTACTCCGACTTCGGCTACAATGTGACCCGCGTTGTACAGCTTCAGGAGCCGCTGGGGTTCGGTAATATCAGCAGGATCATCCTCCTCGTCCTCCTCGTCGCTATCTTCGTCGTCGGACCGATATACAAGCTCCGGAACTTCGGAATCAACGGGATATGCGCGCTTCAGGTTGCTGCGCTGGTAAAGAGGCGAAACTGGGGGAAAATGGGTTCGAGTACTGGAGCTGGGAGTCAGTGCTGAGTAGTAGCCGCTATGAGGCGTCGCAAAAGAGTTGGGGGAGGGGATAGTGACTGGGAAGTGAATGCGCTCGGAATAAACATCGAGGGCAAGTGAGGTCGGGAGGAACTATTCGGCTGGGCAGACGGCTGAGTCATGCTAGGAGATATGGGTCCAGACATTGGAGTCATGCTAGAGTACGAAGACACTGTGTCGTTTGGAATCTGAGTCGACGGAGAGGGCATAAGTCGGCGCCGCGGTATCCGCCATGTCAGGAAAGAACCCATCTGCCCATTTAAAGTTTTGAACGCCATGAAACATAGGACGAAAGAAGAAGCCAAAGCAGAGAGCGATTGATCATGAAGTCGAACGGAACGAGTTTTACAGCGACCTGGCGCGTAGAAGTAAGGGAGAAGTCTATTCGGACGCGTTGTTGCATCAACCAAACACCGCATGTCCGGTCCGATGTAAATTCTTTGATGTCTTAGATTTGGGAGTGAGGAGAATTTTGAAAACTAGCTAGATGCCCTCGGAAGGTATGAGAATGGGGGGGGGGGGGGGGGGGGGGGTTACCCGACTCAGATTTACGACACATGAGCTTTTGCGTGCAAAAATGAACCTTAAGATTCACTCGAGTCGAAATTTAAAATCGGACAAATCGGCCTTACAATCATCGGCCGACCGGAGGTTGATATCTGGCGTTGCTCGGCCGCCCACCTGGCAGGCTTGGTAAGCAATTACTTATAATTTAATAGACTTGCTGCTCGATCGCTCGTACAATATTCAAATATTCAGCCACCACAACATTGAGCTTCCTCTTCGGGATCCGGAAGGCAGAATTTAGCCGCACTGCCCGCCATGGCCGCGATCGTGTCCGGAATCAACACGGTTATGGATTGCACAAAACACAAACGGCCCTTTCGAGAGTATAAGCACCTATCATGGGGCGAATTCGAACTCGCTGAGCCGGTAGCTTTCGGGGGGCAGTTGAATAGCGCAGAGCTTTCTGCAACGCAGCATGCCCACCGTTCCTTCGAGACCATGGTTAGCCGGATGCAAGGAGCAAATCTTGGGATTCTGGTGAGTTTACCGCCGAAACATGGTTGATAAGCCCATGTCCTCTTATCTAGTCCTCTATCCCCCCCCCTTCACCTGGCTCGACCGATTGGCGCACGGATCCGGATCCGGAGGAGTCGCAACATGAAGCCTCTTTGGCGATATCATTCCGTCACCGTCGCCGGTTCATCATGATCACGATCCCTCAGTACGCAAAGAACATCCTTCGTGAAATTCGGCGCTGAATATATCTAGTCTATTGAAAATCCACCTAACGCTGTCGCCGCGATCGATCAGTCTCGGTATTCCTCATCTTTGTGTTTTAATTTCGCCCCACCTCACACCGGCGTGACTCACAGAACGCCTCCATCGTCGAAGAACAACCAATATGGCTCGAATGTCTTCAGTGCTATCCTCACCGTCGACCCAGCATGAACCCGATGCGGCTGTACGCGAACTGCCTCTTCCAAATAAAGTGTGCTGAAATTTATGCATATGCCAGCCTATGGAACTTGTTCAAGATCTAGATCACATTGTGTTCGATTGGACAGAGTGCGACCCTCGTTTGCGTCCTCTAGATCTACTCCAACCCCTTTACTCATCCCGCAGAAACTCTTATGTGTCTCCAACATTGTCTCCCGCGCCTGACCCGCCCGCTCTTCCAGAGCCTGATGTATGCAAAACGTTTGTTTCTTGATCACGAATTGTGCTAAAATTTACTTCAGCTCCTACACGTGATGTAAGTACTGGGCTCACCCCATGACGCGACGAGTAAGCACACACTAATGTCTGACATACAGCCACTCGATATGTCTTTTGTGCGCTACCGGTTTCAGCTATTCATACTGAGCTCTCGGATTCACGCTGCTGTCCGCTTTGCGCAACGCCACTGTCCGGCATTGAGTCCGACAATGGACAGCCTTGCAGAGGGATGTGACAAATTGTGCAATTCACTGCCAGTATGCGACACTCCTCGCGGTCCAGATTCTCACCATCAATTGTTCGAATGGGCTTCAGTGTTTCCACTGATAGCGGAGACCCTACACTGTATGCGTGTCCATGTTCGTTGGCCGTTTATTTCCTTTGATCCGTTTCAGATTTTCCTGCCGTCCTTTCTCCTCTCTTGTTGGAGCATCGCGCGCAACTTCAGTTGATGAATGATTATTTGGATACTATGGTGAGGCAACTGCATTGGCCTTCTGCAAATCCATTCTTGCTTGCCACACCTATATGCGCCGTGTTCTAGAATTACTCTCTTCGGTAGCCTGACGTACATGTACCAATGAATTAAATTGAAAATCTCAAAAGTTTTTGTCATGATCCAGACGACAGTAAATATCCCGGGCTCGTAGTCGTGCATATGACGGATGGCCCCTAGCCACCAAAGCGCTTTCTGGGACAGCGGGGATGTACAGGATTCGAAACAGGGTTGGGCGAGGATCCAGGTTGGCCCTTAAGCATAATATAGATCGGCGTGAAGTTCAGAGGACCTGAGTTTTCAAGACTCACACCTGTATTTCTGGCGCCTGCGATTGACCATGGACAGGTCGATGAACTTGGGCGGCGGATTCGGGATGTCGCATCACCAGGTGCTTCCGGGTCCGATCGCGAGGGACCCTCGATGTCAGCCACCGTGAGGAGTTCATGTTCATGCATATGATCAGGTACCGATACCGGTTCGTTCACATCCATGGCCAAATAACCCG